>JALJVW010000184.1:38036511-38066511 GCA_024865655.1 Emberiza elegans
AGCAGTTCACTGGCTGTCTACCCCTCGCAAATCAGGCTACTTGAATAGCAAAAAGGTTTAGCAAGCTGGATAAAGGGAAAAAAAAAAAGGCTTAATCAAAGGGCCAGGAGACGTTGAAATTGCTGACAGGTTTGCCTGCCTCTCCCAAAGGTGTCAGCATCACTGTTCTGCTATGCTCTAAGAGGCAGGTTGCCTGGTCTTACAGCCCTCAGTGATTTGCAGAAAAAAATTTCAACTCAGTTCCTTGCCAGTTGGTGCCCGTGTAACTGCAGTAAGGTAAGGCTCAGTTGCAGTTTATCTTCTTGGTGGTGAAGTACTTGACTTCAGGTGCATTTGTGTCTGTGTTTTGTGAAACGTGGCCGTTTATCCCGGTGCTCTCTTGTAAATCTTTCTCTTTTGCTCTTCGAGTTGTGCCTGTGAACGTGGGTATCAATATGAAAACAGGAGGCAGAGACTGGGGGAGCAGGGGGAAGGCTGCCAGGAGTTATGTAACTCTAAAGTTTTTTGGGTATTTTGAATAAGCAGCTAAAGGCTTTGAAGATAACATCTGATCGCTTTCAAACTTTAAAGTGACTGGAGCAATAATTTTTCTTGAACGCCAGCTAAATCTTTAGAATGGGAAGACGATTATGGTCTCTAAATGCAAAAGATTACCCACATCTTCAATGACAGCTTAAGTGAAACTTACAGTCTTCCCCATAATCTGCAAAAGAAAGTGGCGGCTAAATACACATCTGTAATTCTAATTGCACATCAGACCAACTTTACCTGCAGGGATAAAGTAGTGCAAGGCCAATATAGAAACAACATGGTGCTCATCTGCTGTGGTGTACTAGGATGAAATAGCATATTGACCCTGAATCCATACTCTGAGTAAAAGCAATTGTCATTCTGCCACTGTAACACCTTGTTGCCAGTGGCGATGTAATTAAAGCTGTGAGGACTCATTTTCCATTCTTATCTCTTAAGCTCGTCTGAATCAGAAACTGTTTGTGGTAACTGAGAAAACGTTCTACAAGGCTACATGTTTATGTATGAATTTTTGGTAGTCTATTTTTTGTGGGGCGATGAGGGGACAGCTCTAAGCATCTTATTTCCAACATTCATTCTCCTACTATATATATATATATATATATATATATATATAAAATACAACTTGTGTGTGGAGATATGTATGTAATTTTATATATTTGATTCATACACACACATATAGATAGATATATAGGCACACACGCACATACAGTTTAAATTTTACTCACCCCCTTTTCTCCTCTATTAAAATTCCGAATGGCTAAGAGGATTTTCTCAATTTAGTCATACTTTTAATCTTCACTGAAATGAGTGATGACTTCTTATAATAAAAAGTTGACAGGCTTACATTGCGCACCGGTGGATTAGTTTCCCTTGGTGATGAGGTTTTCTTTTGTGCGCCGTGTGTCTGTTTGATGGAGGTTTAACAGAAAGCATTTTGGCAGAAATTGGATGCAGCAGGGATCATCTGGAGATGGCTGCTGTTCGATATTAACTGCACACAGTAACTTTTTTTTTATATATTTTTTTAATATATATTTTTTTTTATTCTTCAGCCAGGTGACAGAAGCAGCCAGAGCATGTTTTCTCCTACTGAAAGAAATAGAAGCATTTGGGGGGTGATTCTAAAATCCAATGTATGTGCACAATATAAACCTTCTTAAGTTTAATTTGCTTTTGGCCATTTCTAACAAAAGCATGCAAGTAAGGTGTTCTCTGAGAGAAGTTATCAGACCCATGGACATCTGCAATATACACCTTTTCCCTTAAAAAAATGAAATAACCTCAAGTGAAAAGTTTTGCAATGTGGGGCTGGGGGTTATTGTGAATTTACAGAGGGATACTGTTATAAAAACTGTGTTTTCTTAGGATGGACATGGACCTAATTATTTCTTGGAAGAAAACATCAAATTAATTTTTACAGCTTTTCAAAGTTTATACCAGGCACGTGGGGGTACAAACTAATGTACTTGATTTGCAGTATCATCACCAATGCTGCTTTTTAGGTGTGATAAAGCAACAAGACCACCTCAATGTCACTTTGAGAAGGATCCAGTGCTTGCTTTGAACTGCCTTTATGTGCTCTGACAGCCATGCTGGTACCTGAAATCCCAATTCTGCAACAACTGCCTGATCAGTTTATAATTCTGCACCAATAAGTGTACAGAACACAAAAGTAATCTGTTTCCATGAATCCTGAGCAGGACTGAGTAGTCAAAGGAAGCTGTTTTCCAGATCTTCTGAGGGCAAAGTTAAGGTTTGACCAGGCTTTGTTCAGGAGTTGCCTACACTTGCTAGTCCAACAAAATCTGCTTTTCCAAGTGCACCTGAAAAATTCCATCCAAGCAATGTGACCTTTTATGAGACTTTTTAAGTTCATGCTGTTCTCCCACACTTACATCTGTAAGAACAAGCAGAGTGATTCTGCAAGAATTGTGCCAGAACTGGTCTTTAAGAAAACCTGCCACACAAGTATAACATGAATGCAATCTTGGTTGAACCCAGATAGACAAAAAAATTCTAGGAAAATCAACAGAAATGGCTTAATGTGTTTTCAAGTATACCGTGCTCATCATGAGTGCTCTTAAAATTTGGTTCAGGGTGTCCAGATATGATTGATTTCAATTTTATTTATTTCTTTAAAGAATTTGTGTCAAGTGCCAAATAGTTACCACTAGAATAATAATGAGTAGCATCTGAGCACTTTAAGTACTTTAGAATTTTATGTGACACTTTAAAAATGTAGTTTGGGAGTTTTTTCCCAAATAATAGAAAACAATAGTCCCTTTTCTATTTCACTGAACTTTTGAGAACAGGAACAATATGTTTATAATAGAGATAGGAAAAGCTTAATCTGCACTTACCTCTGGTTCAGACAGCCAGCAGTGACAATCCCGCTTTCCTTGTCAAGTTTCAAGAACTCACAATCCTTAATTTAAACACTTGAGAAATCTATGAAGCCTGTCAGTCCAGTTAATGAAGCCTCCTCCTTCCCCCTTTTTAAACAAAATCTGACTTTCTTTAAAGACCACTTAAGGCATATCTCTGGTTATACAAACAGGGTCTGTCCTAGAGGAGTGAATAATCCAATAATGCCTCCTTTGCCTTGTTTCCCTCACCACCCCCAGCAGTTCCACTAGAGGAACAGGACTTCCTTAAAGGTAAGGAGCTGGTTCCAAGTAAAAAACAAATGTGTGCTGCTTCTGTGGACTGTGCAAGGATGGATACAAGTCCCTGCTTTGGTTGGGGGACTTCTTGATCTCAGGTCACTTAGAAGGTTATGGGCATTAATTAGTATTCTTTTAAATATCTATCAAAATATTCCCATTTTTTAAGATGTCTGCATGACTTGAAACTGCTTGCTCAGCATCACACAGCACACATGAGAGTCTGCATGTATGATACAAGAGATGCTGTGCATTCAGCTGTTCAGAAAGTTACACCAGTTAATTAGACAGACTTTGGCCTCTTCCCATTGGTTCTCTGGAATAGCTCGAACAAATCATTAAATAAATCAGCTGTTGAAATAGGACTGATACTTCACTGTACTAAACCCTGTGAAATACATACTGACATATCTTTCTTAATGAATTTACAACCTCTGTTTGGACAAAGCACAGTAAATTATTTTACACAGATTATGAGACTACATGAAATTGTTTTCTCTTTCTATTCTGTGTTGTAGTCATGGGAATCTAGAAGGAAAAATGTGTGTAGCAGGAACATGAGATCACATAGCTGTTTGTATAAGCTGTTTAATTGTGTACAATTAGTAAATATTAATAGTCAGATTGGCTGCCCATCGGCAACAGTCAACTCTGATAATAATTCCTATGGCTGTCACAATAGAAGAGAAACTTGAGATGAAAAATTTACATCAACATTAATTAATATATCGTGAACACTAATGACTTCATCATCTGCATGCCCTGAGAAGAGACAACATGAAATACAGCAGCCATGAGAGGATTTATGGCCCTTGATTACTGAGACTGGCATCACAGCTGGCAGGGAAATTATGTCCAAACAAGGGTGGAATTGGAGGCAGGAGGGGGGAGCAGAGATTTGGAGAACAAGTTTAGATCAAACATGAAAGATGTGGAGCTACAGAAGGATCTCTCTTCACTGTAACGCAAAATACCACAGGTATCTTGAATATGTCATGGGGATGGCAGCCTGGTCAGAAGGTCAAACAAAATTCCTATAAATGCTGAGAGAAGGCAGCAGAAAATGAAGGATGTGAGTGTGGAATTTCTGTGGTGAAACCATGCACAGGAGAGACCTCTCAGAAGTAGAGGGAGATGGGTGGCAAGACAGGGCTGCTGTCAGAAAAGTGGAGCCAAAAGATGGAAGGCTGAGTCAGAAAATCGTGGCCCAATAGGACAGGAATAACAGCAAAAAACAGTATTGTCTGCTATGACCAAAACTTGGAAAGAAAAAGCAAAACAAGTCATTTTAGCAAGCTAAAGTTTAAAATAGTAAGGCTGCTAAAAGATCATGTCAGGATGAAAGACAAATGCAGGATGACACCAGTTAAGAGCAGAGAAGTAGGTTTCTGAATTAGTAATGTAAATATGGTTCCATCTCTTATGTGAAGATCAGCCAAGAGGTTTTCATCTGGTCTTAGGAGGTATCCAGAAATTCTCATTTAAAATACCTTTGATGAGAGGCCTTGGACTTATCACTTGGTTTCTAAGAGCGTGATAAAAACTCCAATTTAATACCATAAGACAGAGTAAATATTGTCTTTTTCATGTATAGGACTGTTATTGTAGACTTGGACATTAGATGCTTTTACTGAGGCTTTGGAAACTTGGCTTCTGAGTGCATTGTATTTATAAAGCTGTGGAAGTCTTTCATGTAGATGTGTAGCTTGATGTCTGTTTTAATTTTCAGAGAACTTATCCTGAAGGATTTTCAGTTCAGTTAATGTTGTTGATAGGGATTTTCTATTCGTGCACTGCATGTACAAAGCCCAAATCTTTAAACTTTTTAGAAAAGAAAATTAGTATATTTTTATATCAAATATGAAATGGTTGAGCTATCCTTAAATTGGAGCAATTTTCATCTCACTGAAATTCATCATTATCACACCTCCTGGAAGCTGAGAATACTTCAGGCTGTGGGCTGGAGATATCTGCAGACTTTCTGGTGTAAAAAAAGTTTGCCCAATGTAAAGCAAGAGCTTTACCTGCATGCCAGAAGGTGTATTTGTGGTACCAAGATCACAGCTGAAAAATGGTTATGAATTTCCAACTTAGGCTGAAATTAAAAGAAAACATGTCACCTACCAGAAATGTTGCTTTTTATCCAGTCCCTAGGAAAGATTTTTTTGGGAACATGTCTTTTCATTCAATCTCATTTCTGTTATCACTGTCTTTTAGAACTGTTTTTCCCAGTCACTTGATATTCAGCATTCTGTTTGCATTCGCCAGTCACATTTTAACTACTTCTTTTCCAGACTGTATTAGGCTGTGAAAAGAATACAAATAAAATTTACCCTTGGAGGAGCTCACAGTTAAGAAGCCTGAAGTTGCAGGTCTGGATGCATCCCTCACCAAAACTTACAACAATTCGGGTGCAACCCCAAAGCCCTGGTGCGAGCTGCTGTCCTGATGTCCTTGGGTGGATTGATGCAGACAGGTCCAGGAGACTGAGGATGAAAGTCTGCCCTTTACCCAGAAACAGCAGCTCACTGACCATCAGTCTCACAAATGCCATTTCCCTCTCCACATGCTGACCTGAAATCCAGATTGCGCTGGCCTGGTGTATCGATTCCAGCTTTCTCTCTGGCTAAACTCTCTTTGAGCATAGTCCAAAGTGAAAGGTTTGTAGCTAATGTGATGCAGTTTCTTCCTCCAGGAAAGAAAGGGACCTGCCCTGAAAGCTCAATTGATTAATTTAGCCAAGAGAAACAGAGTTGCTCAGGATAAGTAATGCCACAGCTCAGAGCCAGAAGCCAGGACGAAACAACATTTAAGTTCCCACTGCTTGGGGAGACATAAATTTGATTTCCTTAATGAAGGCCAAGGCATTTGTTGATCGGCAGGCAGGGACTAAATCTCTGTGATGGGTGGGCACAGCCCCTGACAGGGACACACCTCAGCTCCTGGGTTTGAGGAATGCAGGATTTTAAACCAAGCCCAGGGAAAGAGCTCTTGATGCCAGCACCCCAGCTCCTGGAAGAGCCCTGGGTTTGCATAAATCCAGGATTTTAAAGCAGGCCTAGGAAGCAAGGTCTTGATCCCAGCACCTCAGGTTCTGAAAGAGTCCCGTGTTTGCGTAAATCTAGGATTTTAAACCAGGCCTAGGAAGAAAACTTTTGATGCCAGCACCTCAGGTCCTGAAAGGGAACTGTGTTTGCATAAATCCAGGATCTTAAACCAGGCCTAGGAAGAAAGCTCTTGACACCAGTACCTCAGGTCCTGGAAGAGCCCTGGGTTTGCATGAATCCAGGATCTTAAACCAAGCCCAGGAAGACAGCTCTTGATCCCAGCACCACAGCTCCTGAGGTTTGCACAAATCTAGGATCTTAAACCAGGCCTAGGAAAAAGTTATTGATCCCAGCACCTCAGGTCCTGGAAGAGCTCGGGATTTGCAGGAATCCAGGACCTTAAACCACACCCAGGAAGAAAGGTCTTGATCCCAGCATCTCAGGACCTGAAAGGGAACTGTGTTTGCATGAATCCAGGGTCTGAAACCAAGCCTAGGAAAAAAGTTCTTGATCCCAGCACCTCAGCTCCTGGAAGAGCTCTGGGTTTGCATGAACCCAGGTTCCAAAACCAGGCCCAGGAAGAAAGCAGATGATGGGGATGTGGAATGTGACAGAAACACGTGGCCGTGGCTGCGTGTCCAACAGGGGCAGCTGACCCAGGCACACATGAGATGCCCTGAGCCAAATTCCCTGACTTGCAGCCACTGCTCCTGCTGGAGACAGTGGTGTAAGAGAGCTTGGCTCGGTGTATTTCACATCCATATTTAAAGCAGTGTGGCTTTGCACGGTGCTTCCTAGCTTTATTACATGAATGCATATGTTCCTGCTGCTGTAATTCTCTTGAAAGGTATAAATAATGGATATTCTTCATAAGCAGTTGACCCCCTGGAAAGACTGAAATCAGAGAGAGGGAGTCGGAGCTACCTCGCACAATTGAGCTCGCACCTGCACTCAAAGCCACTGGATAAAAGTCATTTAGAGGAATTCCTGTAATGTGTCATTGCCTGCTGCCTCCAGTGTCACTCTGGTCACTGGCACCAAGGAGTCTATTAGATGGAAAAGACAGGGGGAGAAAAACAGTGGCAGTAATACAGCTTGTTAAACTACTGCCTTTCGAGTCACTGGGGGCACTTTTATTTTATTTTATTTTAACCAAGGACAATCATTTTCCAACAGAAGGGGCCTTTAGCATCAAAACAGGTGTGATACCTCCTCCTTTTCCACAGCCAGTTACAAGAATAAAGGGAACAATTCTCAAATATTGTCAGTTCTCTGGTGGTTTTATCATCTGTGATTCAAAGACTGCCAAACTGGAGACCAAACAAGCCTAAATTCCCTCAAAAATCCTTATTCCACTGAAGTGCACTATAGAAAAAATGCATGAAAACAGCAGCAAGGCCCTAGTTTTCAAAAGGCTGATAGATTTCACAGAAGTAAAAAACATCCCAAAAATCTCAAAAAGCTAAATCTTGTCCTTACCAATGTGTCTGATCTGCATAGTGGTAACTGCTTCCAGTCTGCAGGTAGGGGGATTGCCTTACAAAATAGCTGTTGCTTCACTTTTGGGAAGATTCTGCTTGTGCATGGTTTGAGAGGACTGACTAGGGCTGGACAGATGGGAAAAAAATAAAAAACCAAAACAAAAGAAAACAAACCAACAACAGCAACCCCCCAAAAAAACCAAACCAAAACCCCAAAACAAAAAAAAAAAAACCAGAAAGCCAAAAAAAACCCCAAAAATGAAGAAACAACAACCAACAAAAACCAAACCAGCTATAACTTTTTAAAATATACTTGCAAAGAAAATTCAACTTTTATTTCTCCCAACTAACTTGAATTTTTCAGCTTTCCCATTCCACAGGCACCACACCTTTCAGTACTACAAAGCAGTACAACAACAGCTACTGGTTCAGCAAGAAAACAGGCAAATTAGCCCTTTGTCCCTCCTCACCCCAAAAATAGTTTATACAGCTCTGTTTAGAAGAAATATAGTTTGATTTTTATATTCACATGATGTGATAAATCTGACCTTTTTAAAAAGCATTGGTGTCAACTGAGTAGCAGTGTGGATTTGCACCTTTGTAAATGAGATGACGCTCCAGCCCACTGTATCTGGTATAATTCCCCCCTCCCCATGGTAAGTTATATAAACATATCCTGCTTCTTTCATACAGCCACCTGCATTTTTGCTTTATTGCTGCCAGAAGGTTTAAAGGCAGGCTTTTAAATATCTTGAAAGTTTCCTGTTGATAAGAAAAGGTGGTTTTAGCACTTTTAAGTAAACAGTAACACACAAACATCACAAATCATGCTTTTTTGATAGAATCTACATTAGCTACATGAGACATGACTGTGGGGGGAAGAGGGGAAAAAAAATCCTGAGTTTCTGGCAGGGAAACCTGGCAAAAATTAGTTGCAAAACGTGGGCTGGATATCTACTGCTATATATTGAAACAATCAACCCAGAATTTGAAGCAGCCTTTGTATGTCTTTTGTCGGGGTAACAGTCTTTGGGCAGTCCTGCAGGTGGGACAGATGGTTCTGCAGCAGATAACTAATACCTGTGAGCATTTTAATCCATTGAAATCCACAGCTTGAAGGAGAAAAATACCTGTTGATGTCCAGGAGGACAAGCATCAATGTAATGTGTGCACTTGGAGTTTAATTTCTGAAATTTTGCTGCTATTTCTAGGCAGCTGACAGAGAGAGACTTGAAAACCATTGATGTGTGTTTAAAATCTTTCAAACAAAACAAGTCCATTCAATGGGCAGCAAATTAAAGCATTGGTGACCCAAAGAGAAAATGTTTATAATAAATCATGAGTACAGTGCATGGATTCAGACTTTAAATGTAACCTCCTGGCTGGGTATCTAAAAATACATATTCTCTGTCAAGAATCTCAGGCTTTGGGGTGTCAGCAGTGCACCAGATGCATGTTCCACACAAAGCCCAAACTGACAAGTGTTAAATTTATAGCCTCTGTGTTTCAAATACTTCCTAAAAGTGTACAAAGAACAATTAAATTAGCCTCTTTGGGGAGAAAGAGAGTGATGTGCACCACACCAAAGAGAATATTCCTAGCAAAGGACTCAAAGCACATTTAGCCTTCTCTCTGTCCATTTGGGAGTTTTCCATGAGGAGCTTCCTGTTTCTAATGGTGTCTTTGAGCGGTTTTGATTCAGAATATTTTAGCCTATGAAAAATATATATTCTGATCTCCACTATTTCAGCTGAGGTTTTTTTCTGGTTGGGATTTTATTCAGAATTGATTTGACTAGCTGAATAAAGCAGGATAGTTCCTGCTTCTGAATGGCATGACTAAAATGTTATGAGTTGAGAATGAATACCTTGTTTCTGTATTGAGGCAAGACTCTTGTGCTTTTACTTTAGACAAAGGCAAAGCACATCCCTGGAAGTTTTACTGGAAAGGTGTTTCTGCTTTTTGTTGAAAAGACCTCTGCTGGACTAGTAGATCCAGTGTGGAGTGTCACATTCAGAGATACAAGCAGATCAGACCAAATCAGCATTAAAAAAGGGAAGAATTGGTTCCTCTGTTTTGATGTGTAATCTGAGTCACCCATGGAGCGCTGCCAAGGGTTCTGTGTCTGTCCACTTGCTCCTCCTGCCTCACTCACATCTGATCCAGTGCCTAGGAGGCTCTGAACTGAGCTGGTTCCTGGCTTGATGGAAAAACCAACCCTCAAAACCCCACATTGTGGAGGTGTGTGAGCCACTGATCCAGCCCTGAAGGAAAAGCCAGGAGCACAGCAGTGTGGAATGGCCAGAGGAGGCTCTCACAGCAGCAGGCTTCAGCCATGCCAAATAAAATTCAGCATTAAATCTGTGCTCTGAGGCTGCAGGGCTCTGGGTACCACACAGAGCCCTGTGCCCTCTACCCTCCTTCATTTACAGCCCTTGCCTGAACATCCCCTCCTCTCCATTGTGTTTTTGATCCTTGCTGGAGTCTGGCATCACCCACTTCAGCTTAATAACCCTGTTAATTCTTTTTTTCTATGCTTGTTTTCTGTGCTTTTTAAGGGATCCAATGGATATGTGTGCTGACACATGGTGAGGAGAAGGTGAAAGGGGGATATTTTAGCAACATTGAGTTGTTAGAAACTCTGTAAGAGGAGCCTGGATTTGGGCATCTTGAAAATCAGAAAGTAAAATGTCTGTTTCCAATGCATAAAAAGTTACTCCATAGAACTAACACTTTCATCCTCCCCAAAGCTCAAAAAGGCAGGGAGAAAAACAAAGGAAAACATGGCTTAATTTACTCCAAAGGGGATTTTTAAATGATAGATGGGTGGATGGGTGGATGGATGGATGGATGGATGGATGGATGGATGGATGGATGGATGGATGGATGGATGGATGGATGGATGGATGGATGGATGGACAGACGGACAAAAAAGGCTTTTGGCTATGTGGCTAGACCCAATTTAAACACCTGGTGAAGTTCCAGGCAATGTTACTCCCTCTTGAAATCATGTCAGTTAGATCATCTCCTGTGGTCTTTTCAACTGCACACATGGATGACTCAAGCACTAGTGTTTCATCCCAAGTTCAAAGAGATAAAATTAATTTTTCAGATTTCAAGATAGGCAGTTTAATTCATAGAAATGTATTCAGAACAGCACAACACAGAGATCGAGCTGTCCATCTGTAATTCAAGCAGCATTTGCTCATATAACCCATTCATCTGGACAATTTACAAAATTGGCCTGTCTGCAATCCTATTTGCATGATAACAACAGCTGACAAAAGTTCTGCGAGCAGGAGGGATGGCTCTGTGGTGAAGGCCTGGAGCTAAGCTAGGCAGGCAGAACCATACCTTCTCATGGGGTGAAAAGGGATATTTTCCATGAAGAGTAAGCTGATAAATCCAATGCCAAAAAGTCCAAACTTACCCTTCTTATACTCAGGAGGCCTCAAAAAATAGCATTTCACCTGGGGGAGAGGACATGAAGCAGGGAGGCAGGAGGAATAAGAGGCCCTGAGTCTCTGCCTGCTGGGTCAGAAAAGTGACCACAGCCCCAAACCAGCCCCAAACCCAATCCTATCCTGCCCTGATTTCTGTTTCCATGTCCACTTCCCTCTGAGCCCTGGCAACAGAGGCTTGAGGACGATGAGATGGGGAGAATGAACATTCCTTGTGCTGACTTTCCCATCAAAACAACAGTTTTGGGAAACTACAACCTCAGCCAGAGGCCCAAACCTGTGCTATTAATTCAACAATTACATTTAAATAAAAGTAATGTTCCCTTTTTATTTATGAAGCTACCATCAATTTGCACAAGATTTATTCAGGAAAATTTGGGTTAGGGAAGCTGTCATAAAAAAAAAATCATATTGTGGGGAGATTGAGATACGTCTCCAATGGTGGAGGTAGAATATTTATCTTTAACGGGAAAATGTTGGGTTTGCAAGTTTTTTTCTTTTCTTTTTTTTTTTTTTTCCTCCCTGTATCTTCAAAAGAAAAAAGGAGAAAGTTCCAGCTATAAAAGGTATTTGTCAAGAACAGCCACCGGCCAGCACCACAAATGAGCAACTCCAGTGTGAAAACACTTTCAAAGTTCTAAATGAGTTGTCCCTGTGGTAATAAAGAAAGGCTGTTTTACAGCATGACAGTATGTAAGACAGCATTGTCAGCTATAGTTTATTTAAAGCACAAGGCCTGTAACAGGAAAATAATGACTTTAATAAAATTTACTATTGACTTTGTAGGCTAAAATCTTTCTGTCATCAGGAATACAGAAAAACAACCTGCCTGAAAGCCCTTCACTTAAATATATTCCTTTAATATTTCAAAGCAAGTTGTGAATTTTTTTTTAATATACATGCTACTTCAAAAGATACTGTAGTGGGGTGGAAATTAGTATTTTTAATAGAAAGTTGGAATTGCTTACATAAGGGAAAAACTGGTAATGACCTATGACACTGTCTACTGAAAGCAACATTTGAGGAAGCTGCAAAAGCAGTTAATGCAATTCCTTGAAAAGCTGTATAAAGCTATGTCACAAATGAATGATTTATAAATTACGGAACGTCCTTCTCATCTAGAGGATATCTTTTAATCATAGGCTGTAGTTTTCTCTGAGTGAACTCCAAAGAGCCTGCTGCAGAGATACACAGAAATCTGCAGCATGTTAACAAGGTTGGGGTCATTCCGAAGAATGGTGGGGGGAGCAGAAAAAATAAAAAATCCTCACATTCGGCATGATTTTACTTTCGAACCAATTTGATTAAATGCACTATGGCTTGCTGGTAGGGTGTGAAAGGTCACGCCTTTTATATGAAAAACTGCAGAATTTTCATTCCTTTAATGTTTTCTTTTTTTTTTTTTAACATAGTTAAAATAAACTGCGGTAAAAAGTTTCCCAACAGCCTATGACAGCTCAATTTGGAGGTGAAACCTTTTAATAAAATCTCCTGAAATGAATGCTTTGGTTTATGCACTGTGTTTGTGTTTCCCACTGGAGTGTTTAGCATTGTGAAGCCGTGGTTTCTTTCTTTACTGCTGCAGAGCAGCACCGGGAAGGAGAGTCTGGAGCTTTGGAAAAGGGAAGATGCAGCTTAGCTGCTGTAAAATTGTTGATGGAGGGATCTTAATTTACAGCGAAAATGCTTTCCTCTTGACTTTAAAAAAATGCTATTGTGCATTAATTTACATTGCAGATAATTAATTAAAAATGAAGAAAAATATTCCACAGAGGCTTTTTAGAAAGAACTCTGGGGTCCAGAAATAGTATTAAGAGGGGAACCAATTAAAGATTTATCTGAGAATGAATAATTTTGCCAGGACTTTGGCAGTGGAGTTGGCTGAAGTCACATTTGTTGTAGCTTTGCCTTGTTCCACGCACATCCATAAAATCCTTCTTATGTTTGCTAAGGGACAGACATATCAAGGAAGAGGTAATCTTTCCATAAGAAAGCATGGTGCCTGTCTTCCCTAATATGCTGCATAAGTATCACATTAAAAAAATGTGGCACTACGTTTCCTAAACACCCAAAATTTTAAACGTGCATTTGGTAGCAAATGTAGCTCAATCCCATGGTCAGAAATGCAGAGTTCATGCTCTGTTTGAGAAACAGGATGGCAAAAAGGGTGAGGATCAGAGCAGGACCAAGTCTGACAGAAACTGTCTCGTGTTTGAGATTGAGTTATACTGAATCACACTGGCCCAGCCTCTCCATGTACATTTTGAGAGCTGCCAAGACCCAAACATCCCATACAATATAAATCACTGGGAAGAAGTATCCCGCTGGACAAATTCTGTCCCCAAAGCCACAATCCTGCCAGGGTTTTGTTGGTCCAAAAGGAATTGCTATTTTAGCCTTCCATAGTGGCTTGAGAAGATTTTAGCCCTCAGTTTATATAGTTTATATGTGTGCAGTTGCATGATGCATTGTTTGTCTTCCTTCCTGTGTTTATGCAGCTGGGAATATGGAATCTTGGCATGCTCTGGTAGCCTTTCTTCATTTCATACAAAATTTCTTTATTTTTTTACACCATGAGATACTGGTCCAGAGTTAAGTTGATCTTTGTCTATTCCCCTCCTTTGGTAGTCATCACCAAGACTTTGGGGGTTTGCTCCAGTGTAATGTTAGAAGAGATAAAATATTTGTGATTTTACACATCTATTTGTAAATATCAAGGTCACTGAGAATTAATTACTACTCCCAAGTGCCTAGCTGGCTTTGGCCCTGTGAAGAGTATAGAAAAGCTGCAAAATCTTATTTTTTTATTACCACTCAGAGACTCAAAAGTAAGAAGGAAATGTGTACTACCAGTTACAAATATTTAACCAAACCTTTTTAAATAAACTGTAAAATACTGTGCAGATTTTCTGGGTGGCACAGGAGTGGAAAGGGACACTAAAACAAAAATCTCTCTTAAGATGGACTCTTAAGTTTTTCCTCTTTCACTTCCTCTCCCATCCACTTTAATCCCCCTCTGAAGCTGTGGCACTGAGGACTCAGCTTAGGAGTGACCTGATGTAAATCATCTGCTTCCACTTGATCTGTTGCAGGAATAGACCTCAGGCCTGATATTTAAATTGGTATTTCACTTACTTCTGAAATAAGATGTTGAATCCATTTTTAAAAAGACCCACTTTTCAAGCCATATCAGCCCTCAGAAATTTCTACCCTCTTTAGTAAGAAATGCTGAGAGCTCATTGCTTGGAGAAAAAATCAGGACTAAAGAACTCAGCCTAAGTTTTGGAGCATGTCTTAGACTCAAACTTTTCAAAGTCTAGCCCTTACATTTTATGCAAACTGCAAGAGGATAGTTTTATTAATTTCAGCTGGAGGTTATTTTCTCTTTTATCTTATTTTTCAAGGCATGTATGAGCAGAGGGAAAGGCTTCAAATCTATAGCTCATCAACTTTAAGATTTTTTTTTTTTTTTTAAGGCAGGATTCATATAATGTAGAACACAGGACATTTATTCATTAAACTCTTCCCTGGGGTCCCAGCAACTCCAGCCTTCCTACCCTATACTGGGTCGAGGGAGGCACATCAAGCAAGGCAAAGGAAAAAACCCAGCCATTTTCAAGAGGACCTTATTATCTTTTAAGCCTTTTAGGGGTGTATCTACTTCATTCTGTGGTTGTTCTCTTTGCACTTTTCTGACATTGCTTTGCTGCTCACTAAAGACAGCAGCAATTATGAACAGCAGAAACCATATCCCTCAAAATAAAAATTAACATCACTTGGCCTGGATGTGTAAATAGTGCTTTCTAATGATCAACCAAAAATAAAACATAGTCCTGAGAGGTGAAATAGGATGCCCTGGCCCATCATACCTTCAAAGCCTGAAAAATAACTAATGGATTTATGGCATAATATCTGCATGTGAGGCGTCTGAATTTTTTAAGATATATTGGATGGCCTAATTCAAGTACATATGATCCTTAAATGTTTTCTCCTTTGAGTGATTACACAGGTAATTAAAGAGACACTAAGACATGGGATCTGCTGGACCTCATCCTTGCAAACATGAAAAATTGGTTAGGATTGAGAAATCGGGCAGATTCTCTGCAGGAACCATGAGATGGTGGAAGCCAAGCATTCCGAGAGGGGAATGAGGCAAAAAAGCAGGATCACAGCGCTGGGTTTCATAAAAGAGCAGGGTTTGCCCCTTACAGAGACCTTCTTGGAGAAATCCTATGGGATGTGGTCCATGGGAGAAGAGAAGGTAGTTAACTTTGCAGGGTCACTTCTGCCAAGCTCAAGGACAGCCCATCCCAAAGTTCAGAAAACCAAGTCAGGGTGACAGGAGGCCCGGATGGATTGAGGAGAAGGTAAAACTCACAAAACTCAAACATGAGAAGGAAGAACAGGGGAGGTGAAAGCAAGATCAGAAGGAATGCGCAGACTCAAGTATGCCAGGATGGAAAAGCCAAAGCCTAATTGGAGCTGAATATTGGTATATCAAAAGAGAAAGGAAAAGCAGTGAAAAGGTGGGCTTAATGCTGTGAATGAGTCAGGAGACTGGTGACAGGGTTTAGGGAAAAGACTGAGGTCTTCAATGCCTTGGTCTTGTCTGGTGAGAGTTCACTTCAGCAATCCCAGGCCTCTGAGGTGTGTGGGAAAGACTGGAACAATCTGCACTCACCCTCAGGGAGTGGGGGCACATTGTTCAGGTATATTTGAAAAATCCAAAATTTTCAAATTGGAAAAATTTCAAACTTGAAAAATTTGAAAAATATACGGCTCCATGGTGCCTGATGGGATGCACTGCAAGAACCAAGACACAGGCTTCAACCAAAACCACCTTGAGTTTTAGGCTATTTCCCATTAACAGGGTGAGAGAGGTGTTTAAAGCCCTAAAACTCGCTCCCAGACATTGAACTGTTGGAACAGCACCATGTACAGAAGCTTCCTGTTTGGTGGAAACATTTCCAAACACAGATTCAGAGCAGTTCAAGCTGTAGCTGTGCCTGCCTTTGCCCTCTGCTGTATCCTGTGTGGAAAGAACTCCAACTGGCAAACACAGATGCCCTAAAACCAACAACATCACAATTTCTTGTAACTGTTTGGTTACAGCTGTCTACAGCTGGCACCCACAGACTGTAGAAGAAAGCTGTTTTCAGGAAAATCCTGCTTGCCTAGATCATTTTTGAGAAAACTTTATTTTTTTCAGTAAGTGTTCGGCATTTTTATTTTTCTGAATCTGTTTTGCAACTGGATAATAAGCCAAAAAATGTTGATTCCATTGTGTTCTACAATCTCAATGACCAAAGCAAATGCATTCCTTTTTCCCCTCAAACCATTTAAGAGCCAGGTAATTTGAACAATTCTAGCATCTTCCTTGCTTTTGTACTCGCACAGTAAAAGCTAAAATTATGCACAAGATTCATCAAAGCTGAGCTGTGTTGCTAAGAAGTGTGTAACTCAGATATAGAATGAGCCATTTAAAGAAGTTATTGATGCCAACATTAAATTTACAATTATTCATAAAAGAAAACCATTTGAAGAATTCCCCATGCTGCAAGTACACAAAATAGTTTGCTACGCTTAAGAAGTTACATTTATTAATAGCCTTTTTTTGCCAGAATCTCATTTCACCAAAGGAAACTTCATCCTCCAATGGGAATAGGAATCACATGAACGTCACAGTTGCTACAAGTTTATTCACCATAACAAAAAAAGGCATCCAACTATCTGATAAAAATGATGTTTCAAAAGTAGGCAGCTGTATAGAATGTAGGACACAAGAAAACTTAGATGTAAAAAAAACCTTTTGTAATTAATGAACATTATTAACTACACCTTTTATTCCCCCCCTTGGGTTCATACATACTGCTAGAAATGTTTCATGGAAATCTTGTTTCTGTATAATTTATGTTACATATGCTGTCAAATTTTCTGTGTTGATGATGTTTCACTTATTGTCTTGAATAGATATAGATATAGATATATATATAGATATAGATATAGATATAGATATAGATATAGATATAGATATAGATATAGATATAGATATAGATATAGATATAGATATAGATATAGATATAGATATCATATCTAGGTCCTTAGCTTTTCAGCCAACTGGGCTACTACTCTATTTCAAAACTTTTTAAGAAATATCATGATCATACTGAATACAGTTAGTGATAAACTTTTCCCTAGAAAAATATAGTTCTGTGGTTTTGAAGTGGTCATCTATGAGTTCTCAATTATGGAAATTGTGCCTACATCTGAAAAACTCAGCATTAATGAATAGCATAGAATAATAAATAAAATGTGACATTTGGTAAACTCTGGCTCTGGTGTATCGCCAACATAGGCAGTAAGCCTATGCTCTGTGCTTTGATTTTCTATTAGTGGTTGAAGTCCATTAAGCATGCTCCTAAACATATCCTGGTTGGTTTTCATCTGAAGGGAATCAATTTCTGTGGTTGGAGACCTCACCATAGTGTAAACCATGAGGGGCACGGACTAGGATTTCTGTGTCAACCCATTGGCCTGCTCAGGGCTAAAACCCTGATGCAGATGCACCAGGACACAGCTCAGGGCTTTAGGAATCTTCTATTGCATCAGGAGCTGCTGCTTTTGTCTGATTTGAGGTTGTTCAGTCCGTATTTAGGGGAACCTTGACACACTTGTTCTGACTTTCATGGCTCTAACTTGGGTCTTTGGGTGCTTGTGACCTAAAAAAGCTGCCTGTCAATGCTCTGTGCTCAGAAGGAATCCCTGACTCCTGTTTGTAGTGGTATTCATAGTTCAAGAGTGGTACTGTCAGGTCAATTCTCTGCTTTTACATTAAGCACATATTTTCTTCCTTCTTGCATTGCCATCTCCATAACAACTTGTCCTCAGCCTATTCCAGGACTTACCCAGGCTGCCTAAAGGGCAGTGAAACAGACTTCTTTTGCCATGCCATGTCCATTTTATTTACTGTCTAATGCAAAATAAGCCCCTTCCCCCTTTTTTTTTTTTTTTTAATTTTTAAATTCCAGTATCAGTTTTACTCACCAGGTCAGGCTGCTCTAAGACCTCCGTTCTAACAGCTCACATGAAGATGAAAATGGCAGAACAGGCATATGAATCTGGCTTCTCACAGCAGATGGATGTCTTAACTACTGACTCTTCTGAAATGAATGAACTCTGTTCTCCTCTTCTTCTTCCCACTCTCGCTGGAAATTAAAATCTGGACCTGTGAAATTTTTTCCAATTAAAGTTTCAATGATTTTGGCATGTTCTAACAAAACCATTGCATCAAAAATGCCTTATACATAATTGGTTGAGCCAACAGATGTCACATTATGGCTTAAGCCCTCCTGAGCAATAAGGATCAGAAAGTGGCATTTTTAATAAAAGAGCTTTTTCGTCAGTAAACCCGAGACATGACCAGTAGATAGATTAATGTCTGTGTGCATCCAAGTTGCCCACAGATGGTAGAATAATCTTGGACTGGTTTTCTTGGGCAATGACTTGAGATTTTCTTCATAAAACATTTTTCTAAAAGCCATTAAGGTCTGTCAGATTAAAATAAAATCTGCAATGCCTTGAGGAGTCAGCAAAAAACCCACAAAATTATAAAATTAATTTCTGTTTATATGTCAAGCTCAACTCTGTTTTCAAAATATAACCACTAGCTAATTTTCCAGTAACCACTCTTATAGGCACTTGATGAAAATCTATTGTGTAATTACAATAATATTTCCAATATATGCTTATCCAACATTTTCAGGTATCTTATCACACTTTCAAATCATTCTTCATCTAAACCTAAACCACAATAAATAATGCATTATGTCCAAGGACACATTTGGTCATTTGATGTCATAATTTTGAGAAATGCCACTTATGTTTTGGAAGCAAAAGAGAGTACCCTGCCTCTCATTGTCTTTGAGCAGATATTTACTCCATTGTATAGCCATGTGTAGAGCCATTCCCCATGGGATTTCAGACCATTTTCCTTTTTGGCTGTTCCTACCCTGACGTGCTGCGTGCCAATTCAACCTTGTTCTATTTGCATCCATGTGATAGGATTGATCATGCAGCAAGTGTGTTCCCATAGTGGAGCAATTTTTACAGGGCTAACAATTGTGCTGTGTTAAACTCATCTGAGAGCCAGAGAAGGAAAAATCCTCCATGATTTCACTTGCCAAAGAATTAATTCTAAAAACGAAATTAATTTACATAAACCCCATCTCTCCCTGCTATTTTTTGTGATCAGCATTAGATTATTTGTTATACTCTGTTGTCAGATGTCACTGGCAGAGTACCAGCATCAGAGAGTGGCTATGCTTCCAGCAGAAGGAAGTTTGGTAACCTTGACAAATTTTCTTTGGTTGCCTCTACAAGAATTACATGCTACTATGGTCAGAACAAGCAGTGAGCTGTGATGCATTTTGTTGGAGGCTTTGTTATCTATCCTTATCCTGAACAGGAGGTAGTTGATGATTTTTGCAAGCTACATATTAAATATCTGTAGAATGCATGTTGTCTTATTTGCATGTATATATGCATCTATATATATATATATGTGTGTGTGTATATATATAATATATATAGGCTGTATATACACAGAGCAAATCTGATGTTTGTGAAAGCCCCCAAAGCAAAGAAAACAGAGTTGGAGAAAGCGGAACAGTTTCCTGATCTAAGTTGAAGAAGCATCAAATACCTGAGGAATGATGGCAGGTGTCTGGAACATGGCCCAGAACACCCAGAGGACCAGAACTAAAGCAGGAGGATTTTGGTGATCCACAGGCTTCTGGCACAGAGATGGATAACACACTAAGAGTCCTCTCTAAAGACTCTTCTGCTAAAGAGAGCTTTAGCATGTCTTAGACTCACAGGAGACAAAAACTCCTCACTATCTCCCATTCAGGATGACAACAGGGAGGAAGAGGAGGATGAAGATCAGAATGACCACTTGCGCAGTTTTTGCCGTTTTACTTGGCACGTGAGAGTTTCCAAAACCTCCTTTCTTCCCACCTTGTTTCCCCCCACCTGCCATTCATCCAACCAGGAGGGCATTTTCCCTTCCGTGGTTGGGTTTTATTTCCTCTCAAAATCCAAGCCTCCATGAAAAAGCCTCCCCTTCAAAAGTTCAGTCAAAACCAATGTCTTCCAAGAGAAAGCAATAAATTCAGCTTCATTAAGGAGTGGAGGGGTTTTTTTAAGGAAAAACATTGGGTTGAAAAACTAACAGCTCTACATCATGGCACAGTGCAGTCATGTAGTGCTTAAAAGCTAATTGCTCATAAAGATGAACACTCCTTTACATGTGCTACTGCCACATCCCTCACCAAACTTCAAAAGAAGGGGCTTGGAACTGAAGATAGCCTCTAAACTCTTAAAATGTTTTTTCTCTGCTCAGATTTCTTTACAGTCCGCACAGGAGAGTTATTATAGTTCTCCAACTGACAGCAAAGACTGAGCCAAAGTCTCCTCCTTCTCCTGATTTACAGGAATATAATAATTCTCAAGTCAACTGAGCTAAAACTGGTGTAAACAAGAAGAAACAGGCCCCCAGGACCAGGAGTACTGCAGGAGCAGTCATCACTTTTAAAACATGGCAAGGTTTCAGAAAAGCACTGCAGATGCTTTGGCTCTGTCCCTCGTTCAAGCTGAGCACTGCTCTTTGCTGCTGCACTTTGCTTATTTCCACCAAGTCTCTTTAGGCATTCATGCTAATACCTTGTACTTGATAGGAGTTGAGGGTTTTATAATTAAGCACACATACATGAAATACCCAAAACTACATTAAGCTTAAACACATTTTCAAAAAGTTGTAAAACACTCTTGCCAGATTCTGTACTCTCAAATGGATTAATCTGAAAAACAACTGGGACTCAATTTAGACCTTCCTGGCAGCAAGCAGGAGAAACGTCAAGCCCAATATTTTACTTTATTGAAGACCCTCTTAGGAGTCCATCAGAAGGAACTCTATCTGCCTGGTAGCCAGCGATCAGTGGGAGGTAATATTTAGTTTATTAATGTGGCTTTGATTTTTCTTTTTTTTCCACACTGTTGATGAATAGTAGTAAACTAAGACCTTGATCCAATTTCCCCTTCTCCCTTTCTGCAGAAAAGGCAGTGAAACATAGATAAAGTTAACAAGATCCTGCATAATATCAAACTGCATTTGGTAGGTCCCAAGCTTACCAGGCACAGAGTTTATTTGTACACTAGGATGTCTGCACTAAAACATATGCACAGAAACTGAACACAATTTAACAGACCCTGTGCTGAAGTCAAGGTTAATTTTGAAATAACCCTTCAGTCTCAAGGCAACAGTATGGATTAGTAAGTGTTTTTGTTGCACAGAAGAGTGGCTTTCTCTGGTACTTGACAGAGCAGGTGAACCACTGCAGAGTTCTGATCATAAATAGGCTGCAGCTTAGTTACCAGCTACGGATTTTAAAAATAAAAGGAGCCAATGCAAATGGCAGAAAGTTTTTTGCCATGTTTTCTCATCAATAAATCAGAATGAATCGCAGATTCAGGCAGAGATGCTGTCTCAAATGTTGTGATTCATGTCTCCCATCATATTACTTTTGACTTATGCTGTTATTTGTGGGGTCTAAGGTTGTGCTCCTGGGGAGTGAGAATATGGTGGGGCTAAAACAGCTGACTGGGGTAAAACTCAAGTGGAATAAACACTCAGAGCATGAGAACACAGTAGAAAGTAAAGGCAGGAACTCTTGACTAATCCTGTATGACAGTGAAGGACATATGGAGCTCCTGACTTCCAGCGATGACTTCGGCGGGGCTCTGGAGTGCCTAACTGCTATTGGCAGAGGTGTGAACACTTCACAGGCCATTCCACATAATTGAAAAGCTAACAGGCAAGCAATTAATGTCGTAGAAAAACCTTCAGACTGATGCTCTGGCCTTCAGCAGAGAGATCCTTCACTGATGAAGCCTGGATTGCATAAATATCCAGGCCATGCAGATTAAGTTTTCTGTGCTTGCACTCCATGCTAAGGGTGTTAATGGGATTTGATTTACTTTCCACCAAGGACAAAACGAGGAGGAGTGTGATCCTGAGTTTTCATAACTTTCAGTGGCAAACGGAAACTTGGAACCTGGTTTGCAGCAGAGCAGGAAAGCAGAGACCAAGAAGAGACAGAAGAAGTGGTGTGTATGTCAACATCTCTGGCAAAGTAAGCTGGCTCCACTGAGGTCTGGGAATTTGCAATGATCTCAATAAATGGGGAACTGATCCTAACAAAACTGGAAGATAATGATACACCCACAGTTAAGAAGCAGAAATAACCACTGGCCAATGAACTTAGAAATACAGACATAAATGTACAAAAAAAAACAACTTACAGAAGTACAGTAGTTTTTCACAGCACTTGAAAGACCCTTATGAATATGCAATCTGAAGTGATAAGGGAGAGAAAACATTAATTTGAATTGTATTAATGCATCCAAGTCTAAGCAATTAAGCTTGTTTCCATCCTTCTCTCCATGTTGAGGCAAGCAGAAGTTCAGGAAATAATGAGTGCTTGCAATGATTTATTGACTCACTGGTGGCTTAGGAGAATGTCAGAAACACTTCTGGTTTTCGTCTCAAAATTAGGAAACAACAATTAGACTGTGCAATACAAGCATCTACATAGAAAAGGAATCACTTTATCACACATGATAAACATTGAATAAAACACTTAGGAAAGGTGGTCCTAACTCTGACCTCTGATTCAAGAAATGGTGTGCCCAGAAGTTGATTATTTCTAAGGGAAAATTGTGATTCTTAGTGATTTTTTTTTTATATTAGTGAGGATACAATTTGAAGAGCCAAGATCTAGAAGTTTAAAGTCCTCAGGAAAAGAAAACCAGGTCTACCTTTAGTGGTAACATGGAACTCCTTTTTCAACAATATTTTAAATTGTTTTATTCCTTCCCCTATTTTTTGGGGCCTGCTGTAAGACATCTGTTCCTTAAAATGGCTACTTCTGTTATTACATATTGGTAGCTCTAATAAAATTGTGTTTATCCACAGATATATAAAACAAACAGCATTTTTCTAGTATTTATATATAGTATTTACAAAAAAGGTTTCCAGTGTGGAAGTCAATCCAACCTAATCACAGATTTTCTGTCACATTTACCTTGGTACCAGGACTTCTATCCATCTAGGAAATTATTTCTTGTAGAGATACAGGGCCAAATTCTCCTGTCAGTTACACCAGTATGCACTTGGAGTGCCTCCAAATTAGCTAAAAATCAACAGAGGTAGCTTAATATGGCCTGGTGTAAATCAGAAGAGTATTTGGCTTCTGATCTTTTGATAATTATTCAAGAGTAAACAGCTCTCAGTTGCATCACAGGAGAGCCCTGGAATGTGAAATATCAGAAAATCGCAAATACACTAAAACCATAAAATTCAGGAATTTAGCACAAAATGCCCCTTGTTTGCCGTTCCACCCATTGCCATTTTTTTGCAGAATACCCTTTTTGAGCGCTGACCTGCACTAGGACACCCCCAGGATGCTGGTTTATTGTGTTTGGTACCTTGTAGCTGCCAGTGCCTTAGGAGATGAGAGTTTGTAGCAACACATGGCAAGAGGGGATCTGCGCGCCCATGCTTCATTACTTCTTGACCTTTCAGATGATACCCAATTGAAAAAGGATCAGCTTTTACATCTGGCAAAAGCCTAATTTACTAATGTGCTGTCCTCCTGAGTCGCTGCTGCAACACGCCTGCTGAACTTGGATATCTTGACCCCTCTCAGTTCATTGTTGCTCAGTTATTTACTTTTGACACGCACCCACAACCTCGGGGTTACTTTGGGAGCTTCAAAATTCGGGGTGGAGGCACGAATGGACTTTATATTTGAAGTGAAAGAAAACCAATGATGAATTTTTAACCCAAAATTCTCAAGGCAGTCATTTATCAAAGGAAAAAAAAATTAAAAGCAAAACAACGAAAGAAACACCAGACAAACCCCATAACAGAACAGGAAACCAAATTTAAAAAAAAAAGCCCCAAACTTCATATACTGCCAAGAAATGTGACTTGGCTCAGAGGCTCAGCATGTTAATTAGGTCATTGCTTCCAGAATGTTCTTCCCACGGTACCTTTGGAAGAAAGGAACGGTGGGTTCCATGTCCCACCTGCCCCACCAGCTCTCTGACCCCACACTGTGCTGGCAACTGCAACCAAGGAGGGTTATCTGAACTGGACCAGGGAGGGGAGACGAGCCTCGGCTTTAGCTCTCACTAGAAATGCATATTTTCAGTTAGTGTTTTCTTCTGTTATTTTAAGTCATCTCAGTTTCTGAGATCCAGTTCACTTCTTGAACCACGGAAGTGCTGGTGCAGAGATGGCTGCACAGGAGTGAGGATATGGGAAGGAGAGCACAGGGTGGTGGCAGTGTCAGTTTCTGTTGGCTCAAAATCACAGTGGCCACAAGATAGTGTTTCATAGAAAACATATGTAATGGCATCAAAAGAAACTATTTTCTAAAAGTTAAATGTCATCATGTGATCACATGTAAATTCTGCTCCATTATTAGCCATCTGCTTCTTCTAAAAGTTACCCATTTCAAAGCTTGAAGCTATTAACCACCAAATTTCATTTCTGGAATGGGTTCCTTCTCCCAGCTTTTTCTTATACACATAAGACTATGATCCTACCCTGAATAGCTGGATTACTGAAACACAGAGTATAATATACAAAAAATTATTGTAGAGACTTTTTTTTTTTTTTTTGCATAAGAGCTCCCATGAGCAGTACAGCCTTACATCTTCCTTTGCTCTTTCTTTATTTGCTTATTTTTAAGGGTGGGGTTTTCCACAACTGGCTGTTATGATGTGAACTCAATCCCTTGCCTGAAAACTCAGGCATGAGTGACTGTCCCGTGCTCTCCAGCACAGCTGCTTCCTGTGCCTGTGCATATTGAGTCTGATCAGGTCCTCAGGCAGCAGCATTCCCTGACACCATCTCTGATTTGAAAGGCTTGGCCTGCTTGGCTTTCTTGTCAGTTTTGCCTCAGTAAACTGGGACAAAACGCAACATCTGGTTGGGAAACAGGTCCTTCAGTGTCAAAAATCACTTTAGCAGCAGTAGTTAGCAATACATAAATTACCAGTCAGCTTTTAACCTAGGACTGGTTCTTCCTCACTTGAGAGAGCAAGTCCCAGGTTAGCCTCCCCACATCTTTTTCTTTGTGAAACCAAGAGGATGGAGAGGACAGAAACATTAACCCCATGCTGGTGCCAGCTATTCCACTGCACGTTCCCATATTTTTCCAAATGGTTTTATTTCATTGTTTCAGTCAGTAGACAAGGTGGGTTCTACCTTCAGTACATGCTTTACAAACACCTAGGCTTCTTTATTTGAATAACATATCTCAGATCAAAAAAAAATCAAAATCATGTCCATGTGCACTTTGAAGACAGTTCTGTGATTAACCCAGTTTGCTGATTCTCTGGTATCTCCAGGGCCAAAGGCAAGAAGTCTGGATTTTCCCCAAGACAGGTTCTGTAAAAGTCCTCTCAGAAAAGAAAGGCATTCTGCTCCGTGCAGTCACACAATCCCAAGGCTTTACAAATGGACAAAGAACCAAACAGCTTCCTTAAGACAGGTTGGGAATGCTCTGGGAACGATTCCTTGTCATCTGCAAAAGCAAGTTTTACTTTCTGCCGTTGTGACTCATTCACAGAGATGCTCCCCATCCATGTCAGCACCATCCACATTCCGTGCAAAGCCGCCATCCTATGGATACAGCTAAAAATTGACTAAATTGAAATAAAGAACTGGGAGGGCAAGCTGCAGAAAAAAGTGGGAAGAAATCACATGGTATCTGAAATTTTCTGAACCAATTGTACTGGGATTATCACATGCCAAAGCTTGTGAATGTGGCACTGCAGTGCAAAAGCTCGAGTCCAGCAACAAATGTTGAACATCCCTACCCAACTATTTCTCTTTGTTTGGGATCCATGAAAGCAAAGTCAGTGGAAAAGAATGAAACTGAAGCTCACGTAGGAAAGAATATACTGAACTGGGTGTGTAGGCAAAACAAAAAGTCTGTCCCATGTATTCTGTGAAAATTGTGGTGTCTGTTGTCATAGGCATTGGCATTTCACAGAGATGGAGACCACACATTTAATTCTTTTCTATAGGTTTTTTTTTAAAAGGTGGTTTCAAGCTACTCTCTGAGGAGCAGAGCTGGTTAATTGTCGCCCTGCTGGATTCCACATACCACAAAGGGCTCAACAAGAGCTAAAGAAAGAGAGTTTAATCAGATCTGGAAAAGATGGTTCTTAATGGAAGTGAATTCTGCAGAGGATGATAATCATTAAAACTGAGGAGTTAATCAAAAAATCCTAAAACAAGAAGGGAAATTTGAAGCATCCAGGAAACACTATCCCTCCTCCTTAAAAAGTAGGTGAAACAAAGAAAAGCATGATTAATAAAAGGTTTTTAAAAGCAAAACACAAAATGGTCATTTCTCAGTCACCTCCTCAGCCACAGAAAAGGGGAAGTTCTGATTCCCGAGTCAGAATCACAGGACAGGTTATTGCATGGTGATTACTTTGAGACGGTGATTAAAGGAGTAATTTAAAACACTAGGATTACTAAAGGAAAGGGGAAGTTAAAACTGCCTTGGGAAAATTATTCCACATCCTCTACAAAGAAGGAAAATAACCTATCCTTGAATGCCACTCTGGAGGACATAATTAAAGAGGAATGAGAACTCCCTAACAAAGGAAAGTGTTTTAATGGGGCAGTACATGAAACACGGCGCCACCGAAAGGGAAAAGCCAGAGCGTGTGGGTGTTGGACTCAGTCCCAGTTCCAAAGGCAAGCTGTGGCCCCAGAAAACCAGGGGGGAGTCCCTCCAGCACAGCATCACTGCCCTACGTGCCCCTCTCGTAAGGAAGTGGAAGGCACTTCTGAGACTAAACGATGAGACTGCAGCTGCTTCTTTGCTGACGCCCTTCTTGGCCACCTGCTTCGCCAAGATGATTTTAGCACGGCATCATGAGATAAAAGAACGAGCGTGTGCTAAGCTTAAACATGCTAAGTCACTAAAATGTAAAATATTTTTGTCCCCATTTACCAGTACTAATGGCTTCCTGTCTTCTGCAGATCTCTTGCTTTGATTTTTCAACCTTGGTTTTCAACCTTGACCAGCTGGGCAAAGCCCAGGGCTGCAACTGGTCTGAATTCAGAGCTGGCACCCCCCTAAATGACAATGACTTTGTGTCTCTCTGGCTAAGGTCACTGTGAACTGACTGCTCCATAACAGAGTCACATTACCACACTGATTTTAGAGAAGATCTGTAACAAGGCAGAAGACAGTGCTGAAGGGATACAGTGCTCCTACTAAGTTCTGAGTGTTGCTTATAGATGAAAGTACTTTGGACAAATCGTATATTTAGGAAAACAGTTTGATTAAACTAAGCAGAAAAAAAAAATAAAAAAGCATTTCTCCAGAGAGCAACAAAAATACAAAGTTAAGGCAAATTCTTATTGGGGTGTGAAATGAAACCTAATTTAGAAGAAATATCCTTAAAAATGATGTTTTATGTCTCAAAGAAGTAGCCCCAAATAGCAAGAAAAGCTAATGTGAATCTGACATTACAAAGTTTAGGGGTTTTTTGACCTTGCAAGTATCCCATCTACCTCATAGCTGGTTACAACCTGAAGTTATTGTACATGACTGTCACACCACTATTTAAGATATTAATTTTCAGGCTGCAGCCTGAAACATCTTGTCTTGGGCCACAGTAACTGATATAATGGCATCTCAACTTCATAATAAGATTTTTTTTAAGCTGCGTACCTTATCAACCCATCCAGCAGGCAATAGCTTCCATCAATGAACTTTAACCTGCGGCCATGGCCTTAACCTGTTCGTTGGGAGCCCAAGCACTGTGGGATTGCTTACTCTAAGGGCACGTTCTGTGAAATATTACACTTTTCAAAGGGTTGTCACACCCACAGCACCCACCACCAGCACCCCAGAGCGGTGCCCTGTGCCAACCCACCTTCCTGGCTGAGCCCCATTGTCCCAGCTCCTGCAGAGCCCACCAGGGTGACTGCAAGGGCTGCTGCTGCTTCTTGCCCAAGGCATGGGGCAGACCCACATGGCAATCTCCAGCAGGGGCAAAACCTATTTCTCCTCCCCAGGGCTGGAAGCAGAAACATCTGGAACACCTTTCTTTATACTTACCCCATCTGAAACTCTGCTCCAGCTGTTTGCATCCAGAAAATACCAGTAAAAGCCACACTCATCATTGAGGACACTGTAAAACAGACACTGCTTTTTGTCCCTGAACAAGGAAATTGACACTACAGCACTTTGAGCAGCGCTTGAGAGGAAGGGCCTCATACCCACAGCCTATAAACCCCAGTCACTTATCCAACACGTATATGCGTGGGTCATTATCTTTGCTGTATTTCAAACCAACACTTTGCAGGAGAGTATCCATTTTCCAGAAAACATTATACAAAGTTCCTCTTCTTAAACCCTGAACTTTAAGCTTAATGGCTACCTCAATCCCATTCACAGGGGGAATATCTTCTTACTCAGCATTCAAAATCACCAAGTTCCTACAGACCTGCAAGAAAGCATTTTAAAACTGCTTATGGCCTCTTAACCAGCTACATTTTCTTCCTACGCATAGACATTTGCAGAATGAAAATATCAGTTATACATCTGCATCAGATCTAAGAGACACAGGTATGAAAGGCACACTCCTGAGCTTTATTGCCATTTATACCCACCCACCCACCCACACTGCAGCACAGTTAATTTTTAAACTATTGTGTGTCTTACAGTGCAGCTGTCTAAACAGAACTTGGTTGCAAACTATTTTCTTAGCTGGTATTCAAATTCTTCTGTCTTCTCACAGATTTGCCAGCTAAATCCTCCTGCAGTTGAACACTCGCTAACTAATATTTGGCTCGTTCTTCCCACATTCAAGCTGCCCACATTCAAAACGTCTGCAGGGTTTCCTCCCACCCTCTCCTCCTGTTCCTGTCTCATGGATTAGCGTTGCCACATCACCCAGATTTCTTCTCTTGCTTTCTCTTCCCCTCCTGATTTACCTCTCTGTGCACAGGGCCCCTCCGCAGTCACTAGGGCAAGATCTGCTCCCCTGCATTTACTGGTAACCACCAAACCCGGGGGTTCTGAACAGATGGACTTGACAGCAAAGAACCTTTTTTTTTAATTTTTTTTTTTTTTGTGACTACACATTGCTGTTCTACTTTGCTTGGACTTTTTTTTAAAAAAGAGCTGTATCTCAAAATAAACCAGTTTGCCCAAAACTGATAAAAACAAGTGTTGTAGATAAAACTTAGTCTTTTTCATAGGAGATATTATTAATATTTTTTTTTGCTTAAATGACAATGTTCAAAGAAAAATTAATTAGTTTTAATTAAGTTGCAAAGAAAAAAATCAAAACTAACTCAGCAAGGAATACGTACTAAAATAAAAGGCATTGAGAAACTCTTCCCTTTCAGAATGATTAAGGTTTAAGTATTTCTGTTTCTTTCCCCCTCTATATTTTTTATTCTCTTTTTGGAAAATTAAGAGGGCAGTAAAAGGCACAATGCTGACAGATTAAGTACAAGGGGTGTAATAGTAACAGTATTACTTAATAATACTCATGAGGGGCATAATACTCACAAGGGGTACAATACAGGACCCTTGAGTAGTAAAAATCTAAAAAAAGAATATATATTAAAAATCAGTAGTTTTCTGTAAGCACAAGGATTCCAACTGATAGTCTTAAACCAGTTCCTTTCTTTAGTATTACACACACCAAT
>JALJVW010000184.1:38071511-38114011 GCA_024865655.1 Emberiza elegans
CACAAAACATAATAGGACCAAGACATAGAATCTGCAATTTTGAAAGCCACACCTTTGGGATGCACTAAGACATGGTATGGAAGAAAAGAAAGGGGAGTGAATAGAAGGGGAAAAGTAAATCAGGAAGTGTTTATTTTGCATTTTTGGGGGTCCAAAATCTCCCTGAGACACAAGCTGTGTATGACATTTAATAGAAAAGGAGCTAAGTAACCCTTTGGTAAAATCAAACATCTACTAAAGGACTGATTGTAAGCAAAATCAAAACTTAGAAGAAAAGAGAAAAATCAGCAGTTTTAAAACTTCAATGTTTTAGAGACTATTAAATGGCTGTCCATTTTGAATAGGTTCCAGTACTGACGTGTTGTCTCATCAGTAAATAAAGATGTTAACAGTTTACTTTTCTTGACAATTAACAAATTGTTTTTAAATATCAAGACCAAATGTTGGCATTCTCCATAAATCTCTGCATCAAACAGGTGCCCACAAGATACACTTGCCAGACTTAAGTATATATGAAAGCCAAATATAAATACAGTTATCATAGTGCTTTCAGTACTTAGAGCCAAATTTGACACTGATGTAATATCTCTGAATGAAGTTATGCATCCTCAATAATGAAACTGGCTCTTCCTTTATAAACAGGTTCCATAATTCAAATACAACACTGCTTTTCTCTTCAGATATTATGGAAGTAAATACTTTTCACCGTTCAAATTCATTAAGCAAAGGGATTGTAGTTCTAGGTGAAAGAGAAAAGAAAGGCAATGAAAGGCAATGAAAGGCAAAGAGACCCTTTCCTATTATGAAAGGGAACACTCTTCACATGCTTAAAATCTTCAGTTGTACTTAATGATTAATTCTGAAAGACATTTTCTTAGCCTGGAAGTCAAATTTCTGGTGGGCGCCATCTCTGGGGCTAAAATTTTACTCCAAATGGAAAAAGACACTGCGGTTGAAAAAAAAGAATTTTAAAGTAGTCGATAGCCTTCTCAATGATGGATATCTAAGGAAATTTAGAAACCAAAAGGACAGAGATGCAGAGGTATAAGAAAAACGAGGCAGGCAAAGCATCTGTGGTGGCCAGCAGGTCCAGGGGCTTGGCTGTGCCCTGTGTGTACTCTGGTGAGGTCCCACATGCAGTGCTGCATCCAGCCCTGGGGTGCTCAGTGTAGGAGAGGTGTGCTGGAGCAGATCCAGAAGGCGGCCACAGAGCTGAGCAGGGGGATGGAGCAGCTCTCCTGTAAGGATGGGCTGAGAGGGGCAGGGCTGTTCAGCCTCCAGGAGCTCTGGGGAGACCTTGGGGCAGCCTTCCAGTACCTAAAGGGGGCTTTGAGGAAGATGGGGACAGACTTCTTAGCAGGGCCTGTGGCAATGGGACAGTGGATTATGGTTCTAAATGATAAAAGGGTAGATTTGGACTGGATATGACAAAGAGGGTGGTGAGGCACTGGAACACGTTGTCCAGAGAAATGGTGGATGCTCCATCCCTGGAAACATTCAAGGCCAGGTGGGACAGGGCTCTGAGCAACCTGATGGAGTTGATGGCCCTGCTTGCTGAAGTTGGAGGTTAAACCAGGTGACCTGTAAAGGCCCTTTCTGACCCAAACTATTCTGAGTCTATTATCTAATGGCAGGGGTTCATAGCTTACACTCAGAGAAACCACAGAAAACTTGTGGCTGGGGACAGTTCAGACAGATTGCCTTTGCAGGTCACACGTGTTGAGGACATCTCATCCTCCATGTCAGAAAAAAAATTACATTTGTTGTATCACGTATTATTCAAACAGATCAAGAATCTTAAAATTTTGCTTACTCCTGCCTCTGTCTCCCTGTAGCACCCAGGTATTTCTTTCCCATTTCTGGTCTCTTAACCCTTTCTGGAAGCTACACACTATTCCATTCCCCCCACAGCTATCACTTAGTCAGCTTAAGTGATTCCATAATAGAATATATTAAAATTCTTATCTTTGAGCTGCCCTGATGTATCATCATACAACAGGATCTGTCACTATGTTTGAACATCCTTATTTAATATGTTAGGATGTTATCTGCAATATGTCATATTGCTGTCCCTGGCTGCACCCTAATACATGAGGAAAAGCAGTGGGAAGAAAACACCCAGGCTGAGCAGGAGTGGAGGAACAAATCCTGAAAAAAGCACTGGGAATTTGACAGGGTTCACAAAAGAAGGTGTAAAATATTTTCCAGTGGAGTAACATTTGGACTCTATGAAGTTCCTCTTTCTCCTTGCTGTAGGAGGATTGAGATGATTCAATAGCAGCAGTATTTTTTAAAGTAATATTAAAAAAAGTGTAGTAATTTTGAAAGTAGTGTATGAATGAGCTGTGCAGCAACACTCAGTGATGCACTCAGAATCAGAACAGAAACTGAATATCCAGCAAAATTTATCACGCAATTAGATGTTATTTGGCCATATTCCTGCTACTCCTTATTTTCTCTTTGCTGAAGAGTAACACATGCAGTAATCAGTGTCAGCTATAGTGGTCTCACCCAGATGTGTGCAAAATGTAAACACGAAATTAATGTGCCTTAAAATGTTGGCCCTTTTAAAGCACTATGTTAATATATTTTAAATTGGGATAAAAACATCTGCTCAGGAGGAAATTGATCATTTAATTGTACTGAGAGAGTGAAGGAAAGAAAAAGGTAATACTTTCATTAAAAATAGTGATTACTGAAGCATTACTGATCTGTTCTCACTCAAATCAGTGCTCCAATATTTGTTAGGACAGTGGAACATCAACACCCTGTGGTTGACATTGCCAGGAAAACTCCTTTGAGCTTTGTTTGTATTTTTGATATGTTCAGGTAATAACAGAGATAAAATAAAACATGCTCTGATAATTCAATTTACACATGAATTAATCAAATACACACATATTCATAATTAAAATAATCAAATATTAATTATCACAATTAGTGCCATTTTGTGTAAATGCGAAGAGCAATACAGCAAACAAGAGTTTTGGTTGCATGGATTTAAGTACCTGGCAAGACCTTGGAAACTCCCAGAGATGACCCAAATGGCAACAGCAGAATCCAACACTGGCATTGACATGGCATCTGTCTGGTAAATATGGATGTCTGTGTGCTCCATCACCTTGTCAGGGGAAAATAACTCCAATGGCACGGAGTTCAGAGGTAGAGATGTGCATGGGCATAAACTTCAATGTTTTTGAAAGGCAGGTACAGAGACAAGAAAGCGCTCTCCATGAGGGAAGCAGGGTCATTTTTCTGTGAAGAGAATTGCTTTTGTGGTGGCTTATATCTGGAAAACAGCGCACCCCTAGCATGAGAGGATGCTCCTCTATAATCCCCAGGACTCGTTCCTAAGAGTTCAGCAACACTGAAACTCATCCTCCTCTATTAAAAAAATGACAAATTTTTTACCATGGAATCCATTTGGAGCCAGAGGGCCCAGGATACTGATTGCCTCTCTTGGGAAGGATATCTAGGATGTATCTTGTCTGCTGATCCCCACCACACTTTCTCTGGGCTTGGATAAGTCTGGCCTGCACCTCCAGACCAGGCCTTGTTCACCACGTTGTGGTTTTTCTTACATTAAGTCTCAGCCCACTTCTTTCATCTTAGCCAGGTAAGGGAACACTTATCAAGAAGATTGCTTTAGACTCTCTAAATTAGAGTACTCTGGGTTCATACTCTTCCTCCCGCCAAAATCTTTCAAGAACCATCAAAAATGCCATTTTTTCTGTGCTCTGGTACTGGATATATGCAAAGTGTGATTTTCAATTCATGAATTTGAGGTCAAATAACTAGATTACCACGGCTCCACAGTCATATTGGTCATGATCATGGTCATTAGATCAGAGTTACCTTCTAGGCTAACATTTAAGTTGTACCTTGGTTCATCACATGTGGCAGCTTTGGCAGAAACCTTTGTTGACATGTTCATAAACTCTCAATGACAGGAAATGGCTGTGGTGTTGGGACATACATGGCATAGGACTCCAATTTTCTATTTATAAGCAAGCTGTTTTCCCATGCAGTTCCAAGCCACAGCTCATATAGACTGAATTACAAGACATAGATTATGCAAAGAAAATAATAGTATTTAAAAAAATAAAAGTCCAAGTTTCTTCCCATTCTGGACAACTTCAAAGGTCTTTCTGATGAGTCCTTGTCTTCTCCTTCATTCCCAGAGCTAGTCTCATATGCTCTAATGACTCAATATCAAACCATCAGCACTTGTGCACAGAGTTTTGGTACCAGCCAACAAGCCAGGTCAAAAGGAGTTTCCTACAAGGCTGCTGTGATTCTCCTTGAACTAGCAGAAAGCAGTTTTAACACTTGGCCACCACCTCTTCCTTCAGCCCTTGCTCCTCTGACACGTGGAGATTTGTGAAAATGGGGGCAGGAGGACCACTTTTAAAACTACAGCTCCATCCATATTCATCCAGAAGTCATGTTTTTCTGCATACTAGATACTTTTTTTTGCTTTATTTTATTTTGCCAGCCCTCTGTTAGATGCAGTTCTGATTACAGCCTGACCACCAAGCTCCCCAAACTGAACTCCTGCACTGATTAAAAGTAAAGGCAGTGTGTTTATGAAAGCCAGCAAATCTGTGAGTCAAAAGAAGACACCTTACCAAAGGGTCAGAATTTGATATAAGGAAGAAAACACCCAAAAGCATGGAGGAAATGCTGCTCCTTCCACAAAGAGATTCTGTTGCTGATACAAATCAGAGATTAATAATTCATTTCTTTACAGACTTTCTACTCTTGAGTCTAAGGAGGCAAAATAGTTTGAGAGCCCCACAAAGGCAGGGGAAAATATTATACATTTCCTGCCTCCTGTACATTTTAATCCAATTGACCTCAGTAGGGTGGGAAGGCCTCCCAGGCTCATGGCTGAAAACAATTTTGAATGCTCAATATAAAATTTAATGTCTGTTAGCTGGGAGAAAAAGGAAAAAAAGAGCCACCAAATTGATGCCTTGGTTCACATATCTCAATTTGTAACAGCATCTTTGATCAAGGGATAGAGAACAGGAAAGTTACTCAGTTAATTTCAAACTTTCTAACGGAGTTGCTATTTATTATAATTTTCCTAATCTATTGCTTGCCCAGAATAAGCTGTTGTATATGATAAAAACATTTTACCCTGTTTTTTTTTTAGCGTGCTGTTCCTCTCTCAGATTTCAACAGACAAGGAGACAGTGAGGGGTGCATTCACTGCAGGAGGTTCCCTTTATGTCCTGTCTGGTTACAAGTGCAGCTAATAACACATTCCCCATTCTTCAATATAGTTAGGTGGTTATACAGCCCATGTACTCATCGACATTTTTGTATTCCTTGCATAAAGCAGAATATTCCAGAGGAAAAACAGTGTTTAAGAAGTTTTTTTTTCCTTGAGATGTTCTTCAGACAGGGTTTTGGGCAGTTCGCTATAGAAGTAGGGATGATACAGCTGAAATGTTAACATTCATTTTCTGATGCTGGATAGTAATGTTGCTACTGAATGTCTTTTATTGAAGACTCAGTTTGTCTTTTACTGAAGTTAAAAGCCTAAACACCCACCCTGAAGTCTGGAGTTATACCCCTGTCAATAATATTCTGAATTTTTGCAGAGTGAGCTGTTGCATAGCTCTGTGCATTGAACAATCACTTGCCTGTGTTTTCTCTCTTTATGAAAGTAATTAAGTCTTTATTCCATGTCTTTCACTGTGTGGCACTACCTAATTTCATATCTTACCATTTGAAAAACATTTGTTTGTCCTCATAAACTTGGCTAAATTTCATTAGAAGTAAATAGTATTAGATTGATGGATCACAGAGATATCGAGCAATAATCTAAAGCCATACCTAACTCCATTCCTTAAAAAATAACATTATCAGCAATTAGATACTCCCTTATAGTCTTCCTGTAATCAAACAGATCTGGAAAATTACAAAATACTCCCCACAAATAACACATTCACACTATAAGTTGATAGCTATGGATCATCTCATCACAATCTTCTGCTGAAAGAGCTATAGGTGAAGTGCCTGTCTTATCTTTAAAGATCAAACCTTATATTTATTTTTTTTTATAACACCAGCATTTACTTTAGATTCAGTCTATAAACTTCAGCAAAGGCTAATATTTACACAATTTTTTGTTTTTATTTTGCTTTTCTGAAATCACTACCAGCACCAAAGAGAGGAAAATGCCACCACAATAAAAAAAAGTAATAAATCTATTGAAAACACATGGAAGTCATTTCTCAGAGGATTCCTCACCATGCATATAACCATAAATTCACCCACAGAAAAAATTATTATCTCACAGTTTTATCAGAACCAAAAAACACCACCAGTTTTCAAATTGCAGTAGTTTCCTACTACAGGTATTGATGATTCAGATTTGTTCCAGAAAGAAAATTAAGCAAGAAAATTAAACATAAGAAATAAAATAAATGCAATCTAGGAGGAAAATTTACAAAATAGCAGCCTATGTTATTCACAGTCCAAAGAAAACACTTTGGTTTAGCACAGAAATGACAGTAAAGCAAAATACACAGTTCTCTCTTCTGTTTCTTTATGATATGTAAGTTTTGTAGACAACATAGTAATTGGTTTGTCCATTAACTTGATAGCAACATCAACATTTAATACCTGTAATAGTTGTATATTTCTGAATAAATGCGCTGCTATGCAGTGTTTTACTTTAAAAAAATGCAAAAAAGAAAAAAAAAAAGCCAATTCCAATGTAACCATTCATGCTTAAAACAACCTTTCCTTCATTGGAGCTGCCCAAAGCTGCCCTTAAAGAAGGAACAAATCATAATCAATACAGGTGGTTTCAAGAGGAAAGAAGAGGTCAAATGAGCCCAGGCATATGCATATTTACTTTTACAGACTTGGGCTGATTGATGACTTGAACTACCCTTGGAAGCAGGAAAAAAGGCAGAGGTTTCTGCTGTTTCATCGTCTTGAGCTGCTTCAAGCAGATCAGGAAAGGCTGGAATTCCTTGCTCACTGGCTGAAGTGCACAGTCTGTGGTTTCTATTCCTCTGGAGCAAGCCCGTTGTAGGGACCTTACATCATCCCTAAGTTCCCTACAAGCCCACCCCAATGTCTACAAGAGCGATGTGAGACATGCTGCAGATGACCACTCCATGCAAGAGCGATTTGGTTTAGCCCAGGGGACCTGCATTTCAGTCTCTATGCAAGATTCTTTTCAAGCAAAGGTAAGACTGACTTTGCTAAAAAAAAAAAAAAAAAAAAGGATGTGAGGGGATGCCAACTTATCAAAATTCTTCCCTTCACAAGATGAAGGTTAGAAGCAGGATCAAATAAGATGTTGTTCATTATAAATCTTAAGTCTTTAGGTGCTACTGAATGGTAAAAAACCAGATACATTGATAGATTACGTAGTAGAACAATGCAACCTCCACATACTCAGGGAAGGGTTTGGGGTTAGCTTCCTTCTCATTTTAATACATCTGGGGGTTGTTGTGCACACCAAGGCCATATCCCAGTTATTGAACTCACATCCGAAAAAAATATATATAAATAATCTGCTTAAACAACCGCATCTGCTGGCAAGGACAAAAGAGGTTCTGTAGCTGCATTTTGTAAACAACATAGGGAGCAAACCAGAGAGGGTGCTCCAGCTGACAGACACAAGCCAGCAGCTGTGCTGCAGACCAACCACCTGACCCTGCACAGCTGGGCTAGCAGAACTCACCTTAGGAGAGAGATCAGCCCGATCTTGCTATTAATTAGGTGCCTTTTTACACTTTGTATTTTGATTTCAATGTATTTTAATGAGACAGCGGTAGAAGACCAAGCACCCAAACAAATGAAAAACTCAAAATGGATTTTATAGGTCATTGCCCTTCCTCCCTACTTCTTTTCATGGACTTTCTTCTTCATCTATTGGTGCAGAAGAATACTACACCTTCCACAGCTTTTTATGTCCCAATCACACTTGAAGATGATCCATGTTTTAAGTGGTATTTTCCCTAAAAAACACTTGAATATGCAGTTTCAAGTTACTGGACAATAATGAATTGTAAGAGAAATGCAGAGGAAAGTGCCAAATGTGGAAGACAGAGCTGGAAAAGGCAGGTGTGGGTCGAAGGAAGCACCCAGAAAAGGAGGCTACTGAGGAAAGATTGATGCAGATGGAAACTAAAAACAATTAAAGGGATTAAAAGAGCAAATGAGGAAGGAGCTAGAAAAGACTCCATAAGAGATTTATTCTACAGGCAAAAAATGGAGAGATAAAAGCTCCTCTGCACCATGAGGAAGACTAGGAGAATGAAAGGTAAGATTGTCACATGGGGAGAAGCCAAGGCTGTGAGAACATCAGAGGCTGAGTAAGAATCCTAAGACAATAGAGAAATAGAATTATGTGAAACAGGGGCTGTTGAACAGGAAACAAAACAGATGAGTGAACACAATGCTTCAAAAATTAAGGATAAAATTATGCTTTAGAAGAAAAAATGCAGAATATGGATTTAATAGGCCACATGATGCATAGATTCATGGCACAATAGGTTGAGGGTGACAGCAGAAGGAAATTATTATTTCAGGGGATTGCTGGATGGTCCTTTCATGTTATTTTTTAGTCAAATCTCCTGGCTCAGAGCCTGGAGAATGGGCTGAGCCAAAGGTGACCCTTGTTTTTGTCCTGGGGAACACCCAAGATAGAAGAGGGGTGGTTCAGTAGACAGATTCACTTTAAGAAAGATGCTTATAGATTACATTAAACTAGAGAGGGCTTGACAGGATTGCCTCAGCCTTTTCCTAGAGAGAAATCAGGTTTACTTTGGATTCGATCTCAGAGTTGGGTGCAAACATGCCCTTTCAGACAACCTTTCAAAGCAGGGCCACTCCTTGCCCTGGATCAGCCTCCAGGCAGAGCAGATTGTTTTCACCTTATCTTGGAAAAAACTTTCCAGTGGGAGGCTGTCAGCAGGGACTCAGGATGAATCCTGCAGAGCACGATGCAACCCAGGTCAGACACTGAGCTAAAAGGGTGCCAGAAAAAGGAAGTGACCACAAAAAAACAACAACAAAAGCAAAGCAGCTCAGCAAAATAATTAATTACACATTCTGGTTCAGTTATCCTGGGAACAGACAGCAGCTTTCCACAATCATCATCACCATGTAACACCACCACTGTCTTTTTAATCCCGGTTCTATAGAAAGTGCCAGTAGATTAAGGCAGCACAAATCTGCTACCAAACGCTCCACAGGAGTAAAAATGTGGTGTCCACTGTTCTTTAAAGCCAAAGAGCAAGTTTTAAAGGTGATAAACAACTACAGTGTACCTAATTGCCGTGAACCTAAGCAGTAGTCAGTCTCCTGTTTTGTTTCCATTTACTTCAAAACTATGAAATTGATACTGAAAGAGAAGACTAGAAAAACTATAGTCAGTTTGTTGTTGAAATTCATGGAAGCAATTTATGTTCATTGACACATTTACAGGAATTGAAGAGTAAGAATTATAAATAATAGTTGTTGGTTTTTTAAGCTTTTGAAAATGGATTTAGACTAGGAGGTCATTTAGGTGATAACCAAAACATAGACTCCAAAATTTCTAACCTGGGAAGAGCAGATATAATTTTGAGATCAGGAATCCATCCGTGGCTTTGATTATCTTTTTTTTCTTTTTTACAAAAGGGAAATTGTTTAAGAGCAGTTTTTTCTGATGAAGAAAGAAATTATATCACTGCTTAGAGTCTCAGGCTCTTTATGTGAAAAAGCATGGAACCGTGCAGTAAGTTTGTGTTTCCAAGTAATCACCTAGTTATAAAGACAACGTTGGAAAGAAACTAATGAAATTCCAAGGTATTCTAGGATGGCTGGTTTATTCTGATCAGTGGTAGATTGCACTATTGACCAAGTGTCAGACACAGAGCAATCCAGTGATTGAATAAAAGTGGATACATAAGCGGAGCAGAGAACTTTGCCAGGACTAGCTCTGTTCCTTTTCCTGTAATACCAAAAGAAACCTCCTCTCATTCCCCCTTTCCCTCTCTTTGCCATCCAAACCCTCATTCTCCTGTAAAGTGCAAACACATTTTCATTCACCTCCTCCTGTTCTTCCCCTGCTGCCCCCAGATAAAATAATGCAAGGTGCCTTAGCTGGAGACACTGATGAAATGTTGGAGGCCAGATATTAATCTGTTATCTGTTCTGTAGGTGTGAGATGTGATGGGGATGACAGAGGATCCTGCTCTGCAGGCCTTAAGTAGTTTGAGCCAAAGATATTTAGATCTGTCTTTGGACACTGCAAATCAGTTATTACGGGAGGGGGAGAGCCCTTGGGAAACCTACCTTGAGCCATATTTCAAATGCCAGGGGACTTGCATGAAAATTGGGTAATGAATGAAATTCTGATTGCAGAAAAATCGCTTAGGGACGTGCCTGCTGTTGCATGCCACCGCTCTCTATGTAAACCCTAAATGCTTAATGATGTAAACTTTTGTACTGCAGACTTTGTAATGCATTCTCTCCCTCAAACTGCCTTTTCCTCTTGGGCAAGGGGGGTGTCGGTTGGAATACTAGTTTTGTCCGCTGGAAAAGGATGAATAATTCAGCAGCTGCTGTGATGGTTTAATAGCACACCAGACCAGGTGTGAAGGAAGCAAACTTTCTCACTGGCATGTCAGAGTTACCCTCACAGAGAAGCAGCAGTGTGTCTGGAGCTAAGCTGTTGCCAGGTCTTCAGCAATATATTAACTTCCCAAGAAGAGATGTCTCTGTCATTCCACCGAGAATTTATCCTGCAGTCCTTTCTCAGGATTCAGTTCCAGTGGAAGGAGTTTCTTTCTCACCAAAGGCAGAAAGACTGGACCCTACACTTCCTCAACCCATGAACAACACAGCTTAAACCTCGAGATCCATCTGGGGCATGGCCTTTTTGAAAAGGCTTTTACAATGTAGATTTGAGGGTTCTTTTACCACTGCCCGTCCTGAATGTCTGGGTTCCTGCAGCTGAACATCAGCCACCTCAGCACTGGATGGAGTTTTCCATCCACGCAGAGCTGAGCCACCTCTGTCAGGGGTGTGTGACTCCCACTCACCTTTCCAGCTGCAGGCTGAAAGACACAAACATCCTGCCACCTTGCTCTCTTACTCTATTAGGCATTACCAGAGGTGTGGAGATTTGGAAGGGAAGCAGGGGAAGGGTAAAACTGGAAATTCGAGCAGCTCAGAAGAAATAAATGAAGAATTAAAACATGTAGGAGGAAAAGGGGACAGTTTTCCATACTGGCAAATGGCGCAGAACCCAGATGGAGTAGCATGACAACTTTTACTGATCATTATTTGGTATTAAATTAATCTGTTTCCTAAACTAAACCATTAACAGCTGAAGGTTTGATTAAGAAGAATTCCACGTTCCTTGTTACATTTCTCAGTATGAAGGAAAAGATGTTTTATGAGAAGGAACCTGTCCTCATTTTTTAGGCAGTTCTAGCTTTCATATTCAAATGCATAATGGAGACTTATTTCCCAAATAAAACCATTTTTTCTTCTAAGCCTATTTCACTGACCAGGCACATAAGAAGTTGCATTGTGGGCTTTTTGTTCATTTGTTTTTGTTTTGATGAATAAATATACGATCTCTCTTTTACAGACTGAAAAACTGTGTATAAAATTGAAGCCATCTGCCTCAGACAATGACAGGAATGTTGGCTAGAGAGCAGTACCTGTTGCCCAAATCTGTTGCTAAATTGCTAGTCCCCAGCAATTTACTCTGTATGCCAACAATTTTATTTTCCAGTATGGCTTTTTATCCAGCACCCAGAGTAAGAGACTCGTGATCATTTCAGTGGCACGCTAACCTTGAAATGGCAAGAAATACCTGAGAAAAAAAGAAAAATATTTGATTTCTTTAATTCAGGAAATAAAAATACACTGAGATTCAAGGAAGGCTGTTCAATCAGGATAATTCGAGTTCCTAGGTCCTGTATTTCCCATCATTGCTTGAGATAAAGGCATGGAAACAGTCAATTTCTTTTTGCTGTCACTAATAGATGAATTAAGGTGAATCATAAGAAAAGAACAGGTACACATTTATCTGAACTTCTAAAAAGATCTGATTCCCTGCATTATCACTCACTGTGTGCTCACTTTGAGGCTATGTGAGCAAGTGAATTCCCATGGCAAGAATGTCACCAAAAGCAAGCTTTAAACACGAACTGAGACAGTTAAGAAAAGTATCCAGAGTATTGAGTGCCAGTACTTAGAGCTGACAGATAACTGCAATCTAACATTAGCACAACTACAATCAGTGAACCAGAATTTTTCTTCTACATTATTTTTTTTTCCATTTGATTACATGACAAGCACTCATTTTCATGTCTCTACCAGATCTGCGTGGAATTAACCCCGTATTTCAGGGTAACGTTGTTTTATTTGATTTTTGTTATTGCATATGTTATCCGTTAAGTATTGTTATTGTATGTTATGGTTACAGGCCCTTAAGTATTCCTAAATACAACATCTCAGCTTACACTCTTGGGAAGGCAAATATGTCTGGGAATGTAGAGAAGAAAACAATGGATGGGGGGACTTGTAATGTGGCAAAGATTGCAACGTTGCTACTGGTGGTGTCTCCTAACATGGATGGACACAGGGACTTTTGTTCTAAACTGCAGTAACTCCACATCCAGCTAAAATAAAATTTACCATGCATTTGGTTTTGGTTATATTAATGGACTTTGGCCAGGAACACCCACAGAAACAATTCATTGCTCCCACTAGTGCTGAGGAGTGTCATAGAATTGGAGAAGCACAGGATGGTTTGGGTTAGAAGGGAGCTTAAATATCATCTTGTTCCAAACAATGGACAGGGACACTTTGCACTATCCCAGGTTGCTCAGAGCCCCATCCAGCCTGGCCTTGGACACTTCCAGGAATGGGACATCCACAGCTTCCCTGGGCAACCTGCACCAGTGCCTAACCATCCTTCACAGCAATGAATTTCTTCCCGATACGCAATCTAAACCTGCCCTCTTTCAGTTTGAAGCCATTCCCCCTCGTCCTGCCACCACAGGACCTTGCCAGGAGTCTCTCTCCATCTTTCTTGTAGGCTCCCTCCAGGTACTGCAAGGCTGCAGTTAGGTCATCCCAAACCCAATATCTATAGTAGCATGAAAACAGTAAATGTAAAACTATTTTCTGATTTGTTATTAAAATGTAATCACCTTTATTGAACCCTCAGGAATATTATCCACTTTGAGTCCCCATCAGAAATTAATTGTGTGACTTCACTGGAGATATGAATGTTTCCACTAATTTATTATTTCATGATGAGGCAACAAGTATATTCAAACTAACATTTGAATATGTTTGTTGCATATGTGCACTCATACACTATCCCAGAAGACAAGAAAGAACAGTGAGAAATATAATGGGTCCAAAAAAAGTTGAATGAAACACTGAAGTTTTTTTTAATGACATTGCACTAAAAGTAGATAGTTTTTAAGAGGAAAAAGAAACAAAAAAACAAAACAGGCAAGAAAAGATGTATCTCAGAAGTGAGCCTTTAATTAGGTACATAGGGGAAGATGTTGAATATCAATTTAAGCTTTAATGTGTCTCTCTACCAAAGAGTAACCAATCTCTTTGTATGGGTGTTCAAAGGCAAACACCTAATTCCTACTGGTGTCAAGGAGAGGCAAAAATCCCAACATCTCTCTGCAATACGTGCTTTCTCCATAGACACAAGTGCCACCAGGCCCAGGGGAGAACTCCATGTGTCACAGACTGCCCAATGGGCTGATGCCAACAACCCCAAGCAAATCTCTCACCGCGCACCTGCCTCAGTTTCCCCACCTCCAGAACAGTGGCAGCATTTATCTCAGCAGAGCAACAACGCCAGGCTGCTGTCACGTCTGTGAGCGGCTCGGAGATCCCTGAATATGTGCTAACTCGGCACAAAAGTGTGTATTTACAAATGAAGATGTGTCCCATTGTTATGAATATTGTGTATTACAGGCTGCTTGCATTATCAATTTAAGGTGCACGCAGATTCAATCAAAGCTGTTTAAGACCTTGAAAGAGGAGCTGCTCTGTGTACATCCTGATAGGCCAAGTGTTGATTCAGCCTACAGGCACGCACAAATAATATCTCCAGTCATTAGGGTCTAGCTTTTTTAAAAAGCAGTTTTCAAACTTTGAAAAATCCTTTCTATGTGTGATCTGTGAGTTGCCTTCTACATTGGGAGCTGATAAAATGCAGGAATGTTCACATTCATGAGACAATAGCTCTGACTGAATGCTGTAAAATGAAATAGTCTCTTTCAGTTTTTCCTTTCAAAAGGAAAATTGCATAAATAATACATTTGGGCCTTGCAATACAAAACAAGCACAATAGCTACTTTACAGCTTTCATCAAAATGAAGGCCATCTTTTTCATTTATATTATGAAACTGGTAATACAATATCATCATCTCTGATTGGCTGAAATCACCTAGACGGTGAGCTCTCCTTTCCAGATAATGCCACTCACTCCCTATGTCAATGGAATGTGTAATGGTGGGACATATAAGACAAATTTTTTGTCATTGGTTAGCAATGAAGCTTAAAAAAAGTAATAATGGAGATTTATAGAGGAATAAGCAAAGCTTCCCAGTGAAAAAAATGTAAGACAATGTCTGAAATGTTTCTGTATTCCCTGTCAATATTTTGCTTCCACTTTTGTGTTCCTCTGCATTCTTAATATGCTCTCTTTCAAAGGGGAGAGAATATGCAAAGATGGAAAGGGTAGCTTACTTTCAGAAAGAAAAGGTGATAGAAGGTGTATCTTTAACTTCCAGGTTAATATTAGAGAGATGCCACTGCACCAGACAGAAAAAAACCCCAAAACCAAAACAACAACCAAAAAAAAAATAAAAAAAAAAAATAAATCAAACCAAAAGCCAAAATATTTAGTAGATGTCCCAAAAGGGCAGGTGGTAGAGCTGCAGCTTGTGCTCCATCCCCACCACCATCCAGAGAGGTGCTTCACCAGCTCCCCATTCTCAGCTGGAGCTCCTTCTCTGACCGCTGTCTTTGCCTTCTCCACTCTCTCTGTTCCTTGCCTTTCATTCACTGACCCCAGCCTTGGGGTGAGCCTGGCACTGAACCAAACACGGAGATGACTAACCACACAAATCTATTCACGGCCATCCCTAGGGAATTCTCAAGCCCTCAAAACTACAGTTATTCTGCATTTCCCCAGCTCTTCCCTGCATCACGAGAGAATGTGGCATCATGTCTGGGTAAGGAATGATATTTTCTTTCATGTGATCATCACTCTACCCTTCATTTGCTCTCTCCATTGCAGTGGCATTCTTTATTTCTCAGATGCATCCACAAATTGCACATCCTGAGCCGATTCTTCTCCCTGAATAGAATAGGATGTGCACCCAGAATAAAAACCAAAGCAGCAACATGCCAACAGCTTAGGTGGCAGCTGGGACAGACACCTTGCAGAGCCACCTCTTAGACCGCAGAGGACATGTTGGTATTTTCTGACAAGTTCAGTTCTGGTCTACTCCTGCCCACAAAGCATTCCACTGGAAACGGGAGTAAACTAATTGCTGAATGTGCTGGCTTTAACATGCATCAGATACACAGAACATTTCCTCAGCCTTTCCCAGACAGCCCTCTGCTGAAGCTACACATCTAAATGTCATGGAAGTAGCAAAACCAGCTCAGAATGAGCAATATTTTGTTCCTGGTGTGTACATTTCAGTCCATCTTGCTGTATGTTTGCTAGGTCTTCCTTAGTCAGGCTGGCATATGCAGAGCTGCCTTTGGGAGTCCCTGGGTTTTGTCCAAGGTCTTTGACTACACCTCATTAGGACCTTGAAAGGATTCACTGTGCTAAGGCATCCCACTGGTCCATTTAGAGACCAGCACGATGTGCTAAGTTAAAAACAGGACCTACCTGACCTGTGTGACGCAGCAATTCCTTGAGAATAATTTCTCCATTACTGTGCCTTGACTTTTCCTGCTGGAAAATGAAAGTTGGCTGCTCTGCGAGTGTTTTGAGCATGACTTGCCATTTTTATTGGTGGCATTAGGCCAGATACTGTTTAACTAAACCCCAGTTGTGTTTGAGATGGGAGAGTGTGCTACTAAACTTCCATGGGTAGTGCAAACCCTACTGAGGGCTCTGTTTCTTCTGCACTTAATCACTCTCTCATTGATTTACAATTCTATTTTCTGCAAGGACAGACTTCCCTTGTTCTGTTTATTGAATTCAACAGTGAGGGTTCATAATCCTTTTCCTTTCTCATTTTAACATTAGAGAGAGTGGAAGCTTCTCGCTTCCAAGCTGAGAGCCTTCAGTTCTGTTGCTAAATGCAGCTAGAACAGAAATTCCTACCTTAACTTTTTTTAATTCTATTTTCCCCATCAGACAAAGAAACCCAAAGTCTTCCATACAGGCACTAAATTCAGGCATTCTAAATCCACATCTGTAAATTGAACATTGACACATATCTTCTGAGCAAAACTGCAGCTATTAGATGTTATTTGAATGCCAAGGTCAACCATTAAAATTATTCCCTCTCCCACATCATTATAATATTGTACTACAAATGTCATCAGGATTGTGACATGGATTGTAAGACTATAACATTAATTTTCAGCTGGTTTGCAATTATATTTCTTTCTCTGTGGTGGAAGTGTTAGCTCTGATTTGATAAAGAATAATGCTGTGTCAGTACCTGGGAAGGAGAATTGCAGAAGAAAGATCCCAGGTGGTGAGAATTCACCAGGAGAGCCTATCTCCCTTGAAAGAAATCATCTTGGTCCAGGTCAAATACCATCATGTGTCAGCTGAGGTATAGAATTAAAACGCACATGAACAAATAGCCCATTTCACAAAAGATACATGCAGCACATTTCTGGTTCTGTAGATATTTCTCCTCTACCTCGTTGGACACAGCATTCTTCACTCTTTTTGTACCAACCCCCAGAAGGGTGCTGAGGTAAAATGCCCTGGCTCCCTTTGCTCTCACATTTTCTCTGTCCTGATGTGGAGACCACAGCACAAACACAGGTATTTCACAGCAAGTTTTAGTCACTTCTGCTCATCCAAAAGTCCTTTAAAGGTTCACCCTCAGCAAGAGCCTTACAATAAACTACCAGCTGCTCCAGTTGAGACAGCCACGATACAAAAAGCATTACATACCATTTCAGAAGGCTTTAAGCATTTTCCCATACAGAATAACACCATACCTCATCAGAAGGCTTCAAGCACCTCCCCACACAGAATAACACCATTCTTCTCCAGAAATCTGGAGCCAGTTGGGGGTGATTGGGCACAGCCCCACCCCAACCACCACTGACTGTACCCACAACCAACAGAGAGGGAGTTGACTGGCAGTAGTCAATGCCCTTGAGGGGAAAAAAAAAAAAAAACAAAAAAAGTCTTTGAAGACTGGTTTTTAACAGGATCTGAGCACAGGAGGCTTAAATCATGTTAGATGTGGACTTGTCCATTCTGCTTGATGTCGAACAAGAGCCCTTTTTTCCCTTAACTCTATACTTACGGGTATAGGAACATGGGATGATTGTGTCTCTGTTGAGCTTGAGACAAGAGGACTCCTTGATTCAAGGAGTTACCTGTTGCATTTAGGTCAAACCTTTCTAAGGGAAGGCCTTGTAAAATCCCGCTCAGAGCTGCTGCTTGGGCTAAGCAGAAAAGTGGGAAAGTGACTCATCTGAATTAGAGGTGAAAAACCCAAGTCGTGCAACCACTGTGTGTTCACTTCGTAGTTCATGGTGGTTAGTTGAACTAGGTTTGTTGTGATTTAAAAGTATATCACTGATAGCGGGCTAACTGCTTACAAAAGCTGGGTTTTTACAATGAAGGGGCTCTCCTTTGCACCTGCCTGGAGACCCTGTGTCGCTGTAGATCCTCAGCTCACAGCAACCTTGAGATGAAGTGATGAAGCTCAGTGTGGAGGGTGAACACTTCATTCCCAGTGAGGGAAGTGGTTTTGCAATCAGCTGCGCAAGCAGTCGTGTGAAAACCTCTTCTCAAACAGGAGAAAAAATGTTTTCTTGTTTACACAACCCATAGCACTGTTACCACTCCCAGGTTTCTCCCTGCCAACTCTGAAAAGGGAAGCTGCAGGGCAATAGTGAAATACACTTCCTACTTATGTACCCTATGAGCTCTCTGGGGTTTTGATTGCATCCTTTACTACTGCTTTTTTACATCCTACTACTGCTGTTACTTACTCAATCACCACCTCCTAATCATCCCTAAATGATGATAATGTTAACAGCAATTAACCAGCTCTCCTCTAAAAATACACTATTTGATTGTGTAACAGCTAGGAGATGTGAAGACAAATAACTTAATTACTCTGCACTTGATCTTTTCATACCTCAGCGTCGTCCTTTCCTCAGGGAGAGGCCAGAGCTCGAGGAGTGAGGAGGAAATACAGTACAGAAAATATTCTTAGCATTAGCCTACGAAAATCCTGGTGAGTGGGCATTGATAGAAAGCAGCCAGCTCACAGGGAAGACAAATTTTGTCTCATCAGAACAAAACTGAGTGCATGTGGAAAGACAGCAGCTCCTGAAAAGCACAATAAATTGTACCGCAAACCCTCCAGCCTTTAAACAAGCCTGTAACATAATAAATCTTCTCTTACTCCTTGTTTCAAAGGTTCTCAGCTCTTCTGTTGCATCTCACATTTGGAGGTACTACCTAAAGAGCACTTTAGGGTACAAGTTACCAGCAGGTGAGATCCAGGCTCATCTCAGGCTCAAATAAAAGCCAATTGAATTGTGCCGCATCTCTGCTTGTGCAACTGTCTTAGGAAAAGAGCTGTAAAGCACTGCAGGGGCTAGGAGAAATAACCCCAACCCAGGGCTAGGGAAAAGGAGAGAAGGAGCTGGCAGGGACCCCAGAGAGCAGGCAGGGATTCCTGGAGGCACTTGGGCAGTGACCAAGAGGTGATGGAGCAGCAAATGTTCAGGGAGAAGTCAACAGGTGAGAGGGGTACAAGTGAGACTTGGATCAAAAGGTGCAAGCCACCGACCTAACACAGAACTGTCTTTCAGAAATTGTTTCCCAGTGTCTTCACTGGGCTTACAATTTGCAGCTTTCTTCAACTTTTTAATTCCAAATATTCAAGTGTCTGGTTTAACAACAAGCAAACCAGACAAACCCTCATCTAACCAGATGAAAGCCTTTTGTCCTCAACCAGGAGTCCAAACAAGTCCTCAGAGTACAAAAACTTTGCTGCTTTTATTAAAAGTGTGGAAGGCATTGTGCTTTCCCCTTAAGCTCAGTTGGTTGGCTCATTCATTCAGCTTAGACACTTCAACTGGTAAAGAAATTTAACTCCTTTCTACAGCCTCATGGGCAGCCTTGAGATTTTTACCTCTCTGCTCTCTGTCTTAGCCTTCTTGGTAAACCTGAGCGGCCAGGAGGTTGGGCTTCCACCTAAGAGGAGCTTCATTCACTTTTACTGCTGCAGGTGCAGCTATCAGAGACCTCAGAGCAGCAGGAACATCTCAGGCAGGGCCCAGAGGTGAGAGGGGAAGCATCCAGTCCTCACAAACCCAACCAGACAGCACAAACTGATTGCAATCCATCCCACAATGCTTTCCTTTGTCCAGCTGCTCAAAGGTGATAAAGGGTCTCTGGACAAATGCCTTCAATGCAGACCTCATTCATTTCTCCTCAAAGAGACACTGAGGATGCTCATTAGTGCCCATCCCTAGCTCTGCAATCTGTGGGTGCTTCAAGCTAAGACGCTTGCTCTCAAAGCCTCTGAGAATTTTGAGATACAAAATTCAGCCAGAATATTTTGTCTATCTCCTCATCTCTGCCCTAAATTCCTATAAAGTAAGTGGCTTTTGACTATAAACCTGTTTTTAGCTGGCGTATTTCCTAGCATATATCTTTACACCTAAAATACGCATACATTTTATTGGAATTGTGTTTGCTGGACAGAGGGATCACTATTACCCATGCTGATGATCACCTCAGGTAAATCTGGGTGCCCAGGAAATCTCTGGAGCCAGTACCCAGAAACCAGCTCAGAGCAGGAGCCCAAACTTGGTGTGTTCACCCTTTTGTGCATCCTCCAGGGCTCCTTGACTCCAGAGGGTGTCCAGAGAGGACAGAGACTCATTGGGGAAAACTGAAATGAGCAAAAGCAAGCACTGCAATGTAAAAATGAATCTGTTGCTGAAATTCTGATGCCGAGCACCATCCATGTCATTTCACTAAGCAAATTTAACCTCTGGGTTACCTGTACCAGCTTCACCTAAGCAGCCACAGGTTCACTTTCACCCCTGTTTTCATCTAAATGCGTAGGTTGGACAACAAAGATAAGAGAGAGATAAAGACACAGGTAAATAATTGCCATTGTGAGCCATCTGAAACCAAATTGGGCTAAATTTCTTGGAGGCTCTATATGTGGTTATTGTGTGGGCAATAATATGGAGCTTTTTTTATATTTGGCCTCTGCTCCCATAATCTTCCAGACACTTTAGAGATGTCCATCACCATGTCAAAGGCAAAAAAGCCTCTGCCTTTCAAGCCAGTGCTCACAAAGGACGTGTGCTATCATAACACTTCAAGTAGAAGACCATAAAATAGTGGGGAGATTCCCATAAATACAAGATTTTTGGGGGGGGAAAAAAAATAGAGGACATTTACTGGAAAGGCACATTATATATTTCCATTTCCCTGTGTTTAAATCAGACAGAACATCTCTCCACTTACTCCAAACTAATTCTGGAAATACCATATATCCTCTGTTCACTCTGCTGCCTTTGCTGTGGGTGGCTGAAAATGGCTCACTGACACTTCCAGGTGAAACCACGTGGCCATTTGACTTCAGTGTTTTTACATAAAACCCACCTCATTTTCTGTTTGGGGATCAGTACATCAGCCATCTCCAACAGCAGCTCACAGAAAAGACTGGAGAGCAGCTTGTACATCAAAAGCTAAGCATGAAAAAAAATTAACAAGGAAGAAATTAAATCATTAAAACTCAGCAGTATTTTCCCCAAAATATTTCATCATAATACTTCACTCTATCTTGCTGCTCTAGACCGCAAAGCACGTTGCACAGGATGATAAATTACATTATCTTCATTTTACAGATGGGAAACTGAGGCAAAGGAAAGCAAATAGACTTTCTCAATGAATTGATAATAGGAAACTTATTTTCTGACTCTCAGTCTGGCAGTCTATTCAGTAGACTATCCTGTCTTTAATTCCTATTTGAAAAGGGTGAAAGAAATAAATGTGCTGTTATGTTAGCTTTTGCAAATCCATTTTCCCTTAGCACCAAGACAAAAAAAAAAAAAGCAAGAGTCAAATGCTTAAAATAGTTAAAAATATTAAAGCACACAATAAGACTATTTAGTTGCATTTACAGCTGGCAGAAGACTCTGACATCCTATTTTTATTTCATATTTTTTATAGCTAAAGATTTCATTGTACTACCTGAAAATCATGGTAGTTTGCCGACAAGCTTGCAGCTTCAAGTGCTCATTTTCAAGCCAACTGTATTTGAAAACAATGTTTGGCACTGAAAATAAGCAGAGATATAAGAAAAATATTAAAATCGCTATGGGAGTGACAGGAAAAAATGGAATGAGACAGATTCCTCCAGCCTGATCCTTTATGATTCTTTTCTAGTTATTGAGTATATAAATTTCAATCCCCTAGTACAGCTGAGGGGGGAGAAAAATACATGATTATCATATCACTCAAAGCTGCATAACTTTAAAATCAGCTCCAATATAAATTCACTCTCTATAAAATGACTTTTAATATTCTTTTCCTTAACATAAGTATTAAATTTTGTATGATTAAAAATTTATTTACTCTCTCTTCCTTAATTTAGATTTTTATTTGTTATCATTGCCATCCCCATCTGATCTCAACAAAATCTCTCTGTGCTTTATGGCAAGAGTGTACCACTACCTGTGACACATCACTGGGCTTTGAAAGCTGAGCCTTAAAGCAAATTAAAAGTGACCACTCCAACCTCAGACAACGTGAATTATGCTGCTGTTTCACCAGGGAGAAAGGGGAGAAGGCTAGGGAAGTGAGAATCCTTTTCCTACAATAATAGCCTATTACCTAATTTACATTGTGACCCACTGGAATTTTGTCATATTAACTCACCCTGTTCTTTTATAGCTCACAGGGTCTGAATGTGTCCCCCAAAAAAGTAAATAAAACAAAATAAAGTGAATATCATACAGAATTCTGTTCACTCAGACCATCACACCTGACTACTCTTCTCTCCAAGAGAAGGTAGCTCAGCCTGTGCCTGTACCAATTACAAAAAGAAGTCTAAAAAACCCTAGGAACCTAAAAACTGATCTATGATAAAATATGCTCAAGTAAATGCTGGTAGGAACATGGCCATGACCACCAGTGAACCAATATCCTTTACAGTCCATGACAGTTTTTTGGTGAAATGACTTGGGATTTGTCAGTACTTTGTATTTTTCCAGTCATTCACTCTTAACTTGAATTTTTTTGTGCACGTTTTTCAGGGGAAGGTGAGGGAATAGGAGTGAATCGTTGTTTTTATCTCAGAGTTGTTCACTCAAAGGGTGTGTAAACCAGGTGGTTTAATTGTTTCGTATTCCTGCTCTCCCTGCCCTACACACCTTCACACTGGCACACCACACCATCTATTGCAAATTATATATGATTCAGGAAAACATAAGAAAGGTCATGTTGGGATATGTCTTTCTGATCCACCAGCAGTCCCCCAGGCAGAGGAAACAATGGCACTTCCTAGGAAAAGCATCCCACAAGCTCCCACTTCCCACAAGCATGGTATTTCCACAGCCCATGGATGACGTGGGCTCTCTGTCCGTGGGCTGGCCTAATGGAATTCTGAGTGCACATCAGCTTTTACTTGTCTGCCACATACTGCAGTAATTCTGACCAAACTTTTTCCAGCCGTGAAAAAGCGCCCATAAAGTTTTCCGGCCGTAAAAAATCCGCCCAGGTGGCTGTTCCAGGTTCCGTCGGTCCAGCCTGGAGGGAGCATCGCCGGCCTCCTGCTCCCTTTCCCAGCTCCCCATGTGTCCTGGGTTGACTATATGATGCTTTTATCCCCAATCGTCTTCTTCTGTTCATGCTGAGTAATAAGTTTGCACCTTTAAGAGTGTTCCAGAGAGTGAAGGGGGGAGAGAAGAAGTGGCAGGTTTTTTTCCAGAACTGTACTCACTCCTACACATTCCTGCTGCGGGCTGTGTTGTCTGTGGCTGCACCGGCAACGGGACAGTGCTCTCCTTTGCTTTTAGTTAGCTAGCTAGGGCAAAGAAGTTCCCTGGACCTTTGCTTTCTTTTCTCCCTTCTCTTTTGGACCTCTTAAAAACCTGCTCTGGACTGAACACCCAGGGGAGCACCAGCAGCTGCACCTGAGGCCCACCGGGCCGGGCCTGGCCTGCGACATTCCCAGCACCGGAGGGACTGATCAGAGACTGAGCGAGCCAAGCTGCACCCCGGGGAAGGGACTTTCTCAGTTTGTCATCTCCTTTGGAGTGGCAAGGGATCTTACTGTTTGAGATTGTGTAGATTTGACTGTTTAATAAACAGGTTTTCTCCACCTTTCTCCAAGGAGATATTTTCTCCCGGACCAGTTGGGGGGAGGGGCTGATTGGATCTGTTGTACTACCGGAGATCCTTTGGGGGATTGTCTCCCAAATTTGCCCTAAACCTGGACACCATGGAAGATTTAAACGCGCTCAGTAGAAAAGTCGGGTTTTGAAACACTCAGCTCCCGCTCTGAATGGAATAGCTCTCCCTGCACGTCAGGGAATGGGCCCGCATTAAACAGAGCCAAGGATGCCTCTCCTGGACCAGCAGCTCCCTCAAGCCCCAATAAAGACCATCGAGAAAAGCCCAATTGGAAGTCAATGTCCACATTTTCACCTTAATATAAGCTGATTTTGGCTTACTGTCTCTATGTACAAGTAATATCAGATTTGTCATGAAGTCTTTATAGAAGATATATTTTAAGCCCTCTAAACTGCATGAAAAACCCAAGGATTATTTTTAAGAGCTATGCTCTTTTTCTTTCACTGATCACTGTTAGAGAAAATCATAAAGGCTGAACCATTCTTGCCAGCTTTATTGTTCACATATATTTTAAATAAAACTTTTGTTCTGCTTAAAAACACTTTGATGTTACTTTTCATGCATCTTTCTTCCTTTATAAGAATGTTAAAAGAAATTATTTTGAAAACACACATAAATGTGCAATATCAATATTGCTTTAGTGTGTGAAGGATGCTCCTGAAGAAGGTGCAGAGGAACAATTCCCCTCCAGCCCTTGAAATGTGGTTAAAATATTAATTAAAGATGATAATTAATCAAATTGTTTAACAGTCCAAGTGTTTGTCTGCATCCAATCCAACAGAAGATGCTTCTATTGGTCCTTAGTTTTAGACCAATGAAGGGCACAGGCTCTTTTGAGGAAGATATTCACAATTTTAGGTATCCCACAGCTAGAAAATAATCCACTCCCATTGTTCAAAAATCCTTAGGTTATTCAGGCCATCCTGCATGCTCTTTATATTCAACAGATAATACACAGTCTGGGTACCAGCCTGGAAAAGAGGAGGCTGTGGTCTGACCAAATTGCAGCCTTCCAATGCCTGGAGGGAGCCAGCAAAAAATATGGGAAAGAATTTTTACAGGATCATGTAGTGACAGGACAAGGGGGAATGGCTTCAAACTGAAAGAGAGTGGGTTCAGATTGAATTTTAGGGGAAATTTCTTTACTGTGCTATCTTGGGCAGTGGACAAATGTCATAAATTACATTGCAAAGACACAAGAAATAATATTCCAAAGACAAAATAATATTCCAATTCTTAAACTGGGGTGGGGAGAGGGAAGTGTGGAATTCAAGGCAAAGTACACTGTGTAATGAGGGGCTGTAGGAAAGAATCAGTGTCATTGTGGTGAAACACAATGGGGAGGGAATGGGGTGACCTTAAAATGCCCTTGGAAAGGGCCAAGAGCAAGGCAAGTTCTGCAGGAAGGAACCAGATGTTGAGCTGGAGGATTTGGGACTACTCTGGATGGGATCTGAAGGGACTAATGGTAAAACCACTGTGAAATTTCTGCATCTCTGCACACAGACCCCAAAAATGGGTGCAGTCAGCTGCTGGATGACACAGTCACCCCCAGGAGCCTAAGGACAAGATATTGTACAAGTCACAACTGCACATGGCACCCAGTGCCGTGATCTAGCTCTTGATCATGGGCAAATGTGCAAATGGAGGTGTTTTCACAATGAATTAAAAAATTACAATATAATAGCAAAACAGGTCGAGCTGAGGAATTTTAAAAATAATTACAGTGTGATATTAAATATTTCATTCTCTTACCAGAGAAGGGTGAGATGACAGATAGGAGATGAAATTTTAAAGTTCAGTCTGTCTATCTACCTAGAGCAGCTCTCTCGGCATTTACACCGTGGTCATCACTGCTCTATCTGAGGAGCTATCAGAGCACTTGTGAACTGGGGAGTTAAAAGAAAAGACCTCTTTTTATCTCAAAGGTCATGTGGATGCTATAAAAATACAGATATGTAGTTCTATAAAATCTCACAGGCCAAAAGGTACATCTATTAAAACAAAACACGTGTGCAGATCAGTGTTCCTCTGCTCCAGCCTTCCTGCAGGGACACAGCTGGGCTCTGCTGGAGCATGTGGGGAGGAAGCAGCAAAATCGATTAATTTATTAATTTATTAATTTATTAATTTATTAATTTATTAATTTATTAATTTATTAATTTATTAATTTCAGCTATTTTATTTCATATTTTATTTATTTTTTATTGCTACTATTCATTAATTTCAGTTACTTTATCTATTTCATATTTTATTTCTTTTATTTATTACTACTATTCATGCTGCTCTGCTGGTTCAGTTGGTCATCACTGCTCTATCTGAGGAGCTATCAGAGCACTTGTGAACTGGGGAGTTAAAAGAAAAGACCTCTTTTTATCTCAAAGGTCATGTGGATGCTATAAAAATACAGATATGTAGTTCTATAAAATCTCACAGGCCAAAAGGTACATCTATTAAAACAAAACACGTGTGCGGATCAGTGTTCCTCTGCTCCAGCCTTCCTGCAGGGACACAGCTGGGCTCTGCTGGAGCATGTGGGGAGGAAGCAGCAAAATCGATTAATTTATTAATTTATTAATTTCAGCTATTTTGTTTATTTCATATTTTATTTATTTTTTATTGCTACTATTCATTAATTTCAGTTACTTTATCTATTTCATATTTTATTTCTTTATTTATTACTACTATTCATGCTGCTCTGCTGGTTCAGTTTGAGATATGCAAACAATAGAGAATGTCCTGATAGGGAAAGTTGATTTGTCTCTTGTCCTTAATGGGACACCCAGAGAAATTCATGAAAAATAATCCCAGGGTCTCCTCCACCTCACTCACACTCTTGTTTCAGCAATAGGCTGTTGTACATGACTTGGGACAGCCTTGCAAAATTTCTCCTCTGAAAGGCATCCAAACTGTCACTGCTGGCAAAAAAAAAAAAAATGGAAAAGATCTTCTCCTGTCTTCCATGAATCTGGTCGAATGCAGAAGGGAAAAGCAAGGGGAAGGCAAGAGAGTATTTTTTTAATGCAAATATTACCCTCCTCTTTTACAATCCTTAGCAAACAGGCTTGACACTCAATAACCCAATTAGGTAAATGGAATTTTTTACTCAATTTATGGCTGTATAATCAGGCATAGTGAGGAAGAAAGTGACAATGCAATTGGGGAAGGTATCAAGGAGATTTTGTTCCCTTTGTCAAAAGGTTTACAAGTCCCTAACAGAGACATGTTGAAAAACCTTAATTTAATCTTCCCCAATTGTTAAAAAGCATCTGTAAAGACATTTATTTGAAACCAAGAACTTATGAGCAGAAATGAGCCCAGTTTTCAGAAATACTAAGATCCCATACTCTCACTTATTTCAATCAAGCCTCAGGGAAGTTCATGATATGGGAAAACAAAATGTCCACACACACACACACAGAGGGAAAAAAAAATAAAAAGCGCTCTTGTGTTTTGACATTAAATTCTAGGTCTAATGTTGTGCTGGGAATAGTTATTTACACTGCTGGCAAATTTCATATCAGAAATCCTAGTCCACTGAGAATACTCTCCCCAACACTCTTTCCCCCCCCAAAAAACCTCTAAAACACTATGTATTTAAAATTCCTTTTTTTTTTTTTTTGTGTATGAAATTTCATTAATTGTATTTGTGAATACCTACATATGTGTAGATTTACAGGCCTGTGTATAGAAATCTGTGGCTATATATCACATGCCACGAAGTGGAACTTCACATTCAGACATAAACCGTGTGCTGTTGAGGCTTTTGTGTTTATCTGAGTCCAATTCCTGTTGGTAACAAAAGTAAAATCTCAGAGCAGTTATTTGTCTATTTACCTATGGATTTAGGTTCCCTGCTTCTCATACTCAGACACTGTTTCCTAGACCAGGTAGCTGAGTCACAGAACCAAATAATTCTGAGAGATCAGGAAAGCCATACAAACTCCTCGTAATATCACAAGACAGGTTAAACATACATGATAGATTACAGTGACATACCCAAATACTGGGTTATGCAATAATACTTTTGGTAGCTAGGCAACTTTTAAAAATCCTTCTAGTAATTAATTCAAAGTCACAGAGACTTACATCTCTAAGTAACTTAACTACTTCTGAAATGTTTCCTAGCCTAACTTGTCAAAATGCATGCCATAATAAACTTGAGCCAGTTTAAATCCTGAGGTATCTTTCTGGTGTTTAAACAGCTGACTGTTTCACTGCTACCTTTTCTAATTAAACTGTACATTCTGAAAATAGCACTGTGACAAAACATGCTAATTGCTAATGTTTGAGTGACCTCCTGAGACCGGCCATATGTTAGGAAACACTGCTTAGCAGGGACTCGTTTGTGTGCTGGATTTGACGGAGGCATTATGGAAAGGGAAAAGCCAAGCGTTCACTGCTCCTGGAATGGAAATAATTCTGGGCTGTTCAGTGCCTTTAAAAATGTGGGTTCCATCTGCAAAAGCAGCCTGACTCCATTCCCACTGCAGTCAGTGACTATAGGTCAATGCTCCATGCTTTGGAAAAACCTCACTGTGACGATCACAAAGGATTCGCTTCCTAATGAGTTCCCCTCCGAGCCCTCGTAGAACTTGGATCAGTAACTCCATGATCACACTGGTGCTCTCACGCTTTGCAGGGCTCCGGTCTTTAAATAAGCACTAGCAGAGTTAGTGACACTCTTCTGCTTTTCCTTGCTTTAGTTTCTTCACAATTCTATATTGTGCAGGATAAATGCAGCAGGTGCGATGATTATAGCTAAAGCTCCAAATCATTCTGAACTCCAGCAGTGTAAAGTAAATGCAAATACCATTTTCTTGGGTTTGTAAAGTAACTGAAGGTGTTTATTAGAGTAAAACCCCAAGTGTCTCAAACCCCCTGGTAGCAAGTCACCACTCCCATACCTTACCCTTGGAGCATCTTCATCGTTTCACATTCAGTTCCTCTGTTTCATAGCAGTGTCCAGCAAAACCATGCAAGAGGTTCGCTAATGTCGTGAGAGAGAGAGAGACCTTATTGTCAATGGAACAACTTTGCTTCTTTAATGTTCATAGTCTGAGCCTACAGATAATGCTTTTAATGTGAGCTGGGTGTTTTTGGTGCTTACTGTATTTTGGAATCAGCAGAATAGTGTTTGATGTTTAGTTTTATCCAGTTCTGTTCCAGTTGCTGAAATGGCCATCATCTTCTGGGTCTCCCACCCACCCTCTTAAGGCTTGTCAGCCAAAGTCCATGCACTGCAGAAGTGTCAGAATTCACTCTATAAATGGAATTACATGCAAAATAATTGGACCTATAAAAAAATTATTATTTGCAAAAGCAAGCCAAAAGGCATGATCTTCACCAGCATTATCTATTCTTAACCAGTGCTAATATAACACTAAAAATAAGGACAAGATGGAGTAGGGGGAAGAACAGATTTGGGGGTACAGAGGAAGGAAAGCAGCAGAGAAAAAGGAGAAGGAAAAGAGAAGGGGCTGCCTGATATACATTAAGAGATTAAAAGGAAAAGCCATTGGTTGTTAGCATTCAACCCTAATATTATATTTTACCAAAGAGAGAACTAAAAGACATTAAATCATGTGTACTTTCTGATTTGTAAGTGTCATGCTAAGGGTTAGAAGATGAACAAGGAAAGGATAAATCTATTTGGAAACTTTTGTTTGAACTTCCTTAGCATGTCTTTGACAGCAAAGCCAGTCCTTATAAACTCTTCCTACAAGGACTTTAATAAGACATTTTAAAGATAAATGCTCACAAAATATTAGCACAGGGAAAAATCGGAATTTTTAATCATGAAAATTTTGACTGCAAATTTTATTCTAAAGCTTACAAGCATCTGTCAGACAAAAAATTCATTCCTGTGTCGTAAGCAAATAGAAATAACTTGAAACCAAACTCACAGTCATTTTTTCACAGGTTATCCATATTAAGACCATATGATGAAACAGACATGTATGAAACCTATGTGAAACTACAAATACACTTAAACTATGTACAAATAATAATCAGAAGGAAAGGTTAAATTGAAATAATTATGCACTGCAGCAAAATCAGTCCCTAACATCTTTCTGGAAAATTCTTTTGGATTAAGTTCTGTGATGATGAGCTTTAATTTCACCTTGCATGTATAGTTTGATATAGTTGTCAATAATTTTAGCTAGTCTCTTAACTAAAGTTGTGATGCTTAGCATCACAACTTTACTGCACTTTTTCATTCGTCACCTGAACTAAATGTCTCCTTTCCTCTTTAATCCCTCCTGTTCATTGAGGTGTCCCATTTCTTCATTCTCAGAAAGAAAAATAAGCAAGGGGAAGAGATTTTTGTACTTTCTACCTTGCTTAATTTTTTATCAATACACTTCAAGCTTTCAGTTTCATGGAGTGTCTCGGGGAGCAGCCAAACTGCTGAAGGGCAGATTCAGAGCTCACATCCTGAATTATGGTCATTGCTACAGCATTTGGTGAAATGACCATCAGGACTGTGAGTGTTCTCAGCAAGAAGTCCAAGTTTGCTATTTTTCAGATTCAAACCTGTATTAAATTTTTTATAAAGTATCAACTCTTTAGTGTCAGCTCCACACAATACCCAATACAAGTGACCTTCCACCCCAGATTATTTTGCATCTTCCAGTGAAGACAAGCTATCCCTCTGATTAACCTCTTCTCTTAAGAGATGTAGACCCCCAAGCAGTTCACAAATCCACCAGTTCTGTTTTCTAGACCCTTCCTCTCCTGCCTAAGTCGGGATCTGAGCCAGCTTCCTTCTCATGGGCGCATCACCCCACTGCAGACTCAACACCCTCCATCTGTAACCAAGCACTGGGACCATGACCATGGTTCTATCAGAAGGTCAATAACTTGTTTGTCAGCTTTGGCTTGGGACTCTAAAATCTCCTGTTCAAACTCCTTCCCAGACCTGAGACCCACTTCCCAGTTATGGCAACTGTCTTTCCCTCTGGCCTTGACCTGGTGCAAACTTATTCCCTTTATATTAATGCAAAACACTGCTGTGGAGTCCATTATCTGAATTCTGCTCTTTCAGGAGGGGCCCTTGTCATTTCTCTCGCTGTGCTCTTTGGTTCCTCCGTTCTGCTGTGTCAGACAGGAGCTGTTTGTTTTCCCCCTGCACTGTGATTTCTCTTTCACCACCAGGTCACAGTGCTCTTGTTTATGAGCCACTTGTCACTTTTCCAGACTGCCAGTGTATACTTTCTCTAATGGCCCATTATACACAGGTTTTCAAAGAGTTCTCCACACACACCCACAAAGCCATGCCAATTACCTTCCTTCTTTTAAGCTCTTCCCAAGGCACCCAAAAAACCTCTTGCTTCAACATTAGACTACCACGTTCAGAGATTTGTTTCTCTCCCCTTTGCCCATCCCCACAGCTGTTCTGGGTCTGTGCAGTGTGTGTGTCCTGTGACCACATCTCTCACGACCTGCAGGGATGCTGAAAAAGGTCATCACCAAAAATAAAACCTGTATGAGAAGTAAGGCAGGGGAGCAAGCCTCTTCCTTACGCTGTTGGAACACTTGACATAAAGGCAACAAGGCAAATGCTAACTTTTCCTGCCATGCAAACACCAGAAACCCCAAAAATAATAGTAACCCACCAGACCCTACATCATTTCCCTCAAAGCCCTGCATGTGCTAGTCTTTTCCTGCTTTTCTCTGTGTTCTGTAAGCAGCTGGGACTTGAAATGAGAATGCAGGTTCATCTCTTTCAGCCGTGCAGCTATCTCATCACCACAGCATTACTCCAAGTAATGAAACACAGACATTAATTCAGAGTGTTACTACCTCCCCCAGTCAGTCCAGAGGCACAAAGCAAAACTGCAAAATTTCTGCAGCGTGTATAATTTACAAGATGTTCTTAAATTGAGAAAAAAAAATATAAAAGCCGATCTTAATAGCAAGTGCAAGATCTGATGTCTGAGAAATATATTCTAGTCTGCTTCAAAATGTTGGCATTTTCAAGACAAGACCATTTAAAGGGCATAACCTAATGAATCATTAGCACCAAAGCCCATATAAATTAAAACTATAATAAGATGCTTTTAGAATCATCACCCCCCCTTTTTTTTTCTGTCCACCCTTGTTATTTCACTTTCAGAGAATATTCAGAAGTACATTTACTTAAATGTCTCTTAAAAATGGCTCACTCTGATAGATTTGATGGACTCCATTTTTCTTCTGTCACAGGAAATAAATTGGACCTGGTGTTTTTAAAGAAGAAAAAATGTGTCAGATCAGATTCCTATTCTCAGTAGAAGGGGAAAGACATTTCTCTCATTATCAGGATCTGCCCTAATTTCAGATTAGGTTTTACATGATATACATGAATTCCTATATTTACTTTCTTTCTACAGGTGTCTACATAAGGTAATAGCATCTGTGTTCGCACACTGATATTTTTGTGAGGTTTTCTGAGAATTGAATAATCCAGAATAGGTTCTTCTCAGGATTATATCAAGATTCTGTAATCTTCAGGGTCATTTAGGGAATGGTCGTGGGAAGGAAAAGGCAAAGCAAAACAAAACAAAAGGCCCACAAATATAAACAATCCTCAAATATTTTAGCTGTGACTGGTCTCAGCTCTGGCCCAGCCTGCCTTTGTGGACAGAGAAAAAGCCACAGTTCCCAAATTCTCAGAGAACCCAGGGGGGAAGAGCTGACCACACACCCAATGGCAAGGTTTGATCTGAGAAGGAGGAGAGCTCCTTTCAGACTCTGAAGCCTTTCCTGAGCTTTGTGTACAGCCCATCCACAGCAACCGACAGAGGACAGAATCTGTCCTCCAGCGTCACCCAGTACAATTTAATAGGATGGAAATGCAGATTACTCTTTTCTGAACAAGCTCACGTTGGGTTTTTTTAGGGTTTTTTTTGACTCTCATATTCTTTTCCTCCACCACCCCCCCAAAAGGAAAAGCAGGATCTCCTTAAACTGCTTCCTAAAGCACAACCAAAGCACTTTGAAGGATGAAGCCAAAGAAAACTGTTCTTGGGAAGTTTGCTTGTAAAATCTTGCCAGCTCACCTGAATAAATTTTGTTATGTGATTCTGTGCAAATTAGTTCTCTTTGATTTAACTGGCCTCTGCCTTTTTTTTTTTTCAAATTTTTTGCACACAGACAATTTTTGGGACTTTTTACCTTTGAAATACAGATGTCTGCAAAGGTGGAATAAAGCTAATCCTGGGAAAGAATACACAGAATCAACAAAAAAAGCCCTAAATGTTTGAGATCATGTATCAAATATAGATATAATAGACATAATTTTAAAATACATTAATTTCTGCAGTGGTTGAACCTACAAAGCAGCAATCTGAGTTTCTCATCCTGCTACCAGTGGTTAAAGATGCCAATATTTGATGTTTGGATCTAGAATGTGCTAGAGATGGGGTGAGAAAACTGAGGGATTAAAAAAAAACAAAAAAAAAAAAAAAAAAAAAAAAAGAAAAAAAAAAAAAAAAAAAAAAAAAAAAAAAAAAAAAAAAAGAAAAAAAAAAAAAAAAAAAAAAAAAAAAAAAAAAAAAAAAAAAAAAAAAAAAAAAAAAAAAAAAAAAAAAAAAAAAAAAAAAAAAAAAAAAAAAAAAAAAAAAAAAGAAAAAAAAAGAAAAAAAGAAAAAAAAAGGCAATCCAATTTAGGAGTTCTAGTTCTAAGTAATTTAGTTGCTTTCAGAAACCCACCCACATGGAAAAACATGAAAATGAGCACCTATAGCCTGGGTGCTGGTACACCCACTTCACCAGACTGCTGTTAGTCATTTCTAGCAAAGTCCCTACAGCACAAGCCAGCATATGAGCCCAAATATTCCATTCTATTCTGTTTTCATCTTCTTACACATTACTGACAACTGAAAGGTGAAAAAAGTGCAAGCTAAATAGAAGTACTAATTAAAGGAAAATATTTTCATATTTGTTTTGATTTGAATGGTTTAAGTGGGATGAGCAGCAGCAAGGACTGACTGTATGGAGAAAGGGGAGGAGACAATAAGATTTATTTATGAAAGATGCATCATTGATTCTTTAAATGAAACAACATTTAATTATGATAGATTGGGATCAGTCTCACACTGGCAAAAAGAGGTGAACGGACAAATTGAAATATTCTGCTAATTTGTGGATTTTCCTGTTTTAAAAAAAAAAAGGTCAGAATGAGCTGTGCCATCTCTTTGAGATAATTCTCCACTAAGCAGTACTTCACAAATATGAAATATCCAGGGAATGTGGAATTCCACGCAGTGTACCATCTCTCTCAGGATACAGGCATCCATCTCTCCTGCTTCCCTGCCAAGGGATGGGTCTCTAAAGCATTGCAGGGCTGCTGTGCCAAGGAGTAGCCTTCAGAATTTGGAGAGGCTGATCAGAACTATTTTAGTCAAAACCACAAATCATTTCATTTTTCCAAAAAAGGAAGAGAATTTCATAAAACTGATCTGGCAAGCAAGATCATGAGCCTAAGGAGAGCCCAATTAAACTCAACAGATTCTCTCTGATGTGGCAGCAAAGGGGAAGAAGCACTTAAAGGAAAACTGAATCATAAAATAAAAGATAATCTGCTCACTACACACAATTACAAGGAAGAGTAAATCATTACAAAAAAGGCTTAAATATGTAATCTACTTCATTCATTTTTCTTCCAAGTATAAACAAAATGTCTTTACCCAAAGTTTTGAGGGCTTATAACTAATTAAAAATATTCATAACAAACAAAATTACTTGCTCAGTCCAAATAACTCCCTGCCCACATAAATCAAATCAGCCCAGAATCACAAAAAAATTCCCAGCTTGCCTCATGCTCTTCAACCCTCAGCAAAAGCTCAGCAAAAAATAGCTATGCAGCATGTTCTGAAAGTTAAATTTGGGCTATTTTGGACCTCAGGGAGAATAAATTCTGAAATCAAAGAATCTTCATGGAAACCCCCTATCACCATTTCCTTTCTATTAAGTGAGAAGCTCGATCATTTATGCATCTCCGCAGATGATATGCATGGTAATACACAGATCCCTAAAAAATAGCCCGCTAAAAGGGACCAGCTTTATAATAACGAGATAATTTCCAACAACTTTCACTCAGCTTTGAGCCGCAGAGAGCAGAGGTGTAGCATCCTGCAGCCAGACAGTGTCAGTCTGCACCAGAGTCTGAATCATTTCAGGCGTGGGTCACCCACACCTGGCAAACACCCAGGCAGAAAAGTGGGAAAGGGGCATGCAGGGCTTAGCTGCCATCTTTTAGCTGTGAGAGACTGAAGAACATCTTTTGGCTTGAATTGGGCACTGGGTCAGGCTTCTCCAGTGTTCCCAGGCTCCAAGGAAATCGGTACAACATTCAAATGCCCGCCATATGAGGAGCTTATTTTGGTGGCCTCTCAAAGGCATTTTGGGAGGTCCAAGCCCACAACCTGGACCCTCTGATGCTTGGTTGCTTCTCAACAAAACCTCACTGCTGAGAACCTTGACTATTTTGCTGCTTTCCACACATTTGTCTCAAACACTCACTGAGATCACATTGAACAGGGAGGAGTTGAGTGTTGCTGGATTTTGTGTCACTCATACAAACTGATTTGTGCATGAGAGCAAATAAAAGTGTGTGCAAATCCCAGACTGCAGGTCAGTCTAACTCAGATTCATCAAGTTTACCTGGCTGCACAGAATTTACGCTGAGGTGGGGCATAGTTGATTAATACAAAACCTACCTTTTGTTGTCAGAACATAGCCTAATGTTGCCTACAAAAGTCAAGACAATTGAAAATGCATCAGCTTTCATAAACTTCTGTAAATAATCCAGTTTCATTAATAACCTACAGCCATAAAACTGGTCTCAGACTGCCAAGATGCCAAACATCAAAGGTTAAGGAAGGTGGATGTTTCCCAGTGTTTTCAACTCTTTACTCTCATATATTTTGGTGATGAAAAGCATTGTTTCTGTAATCATCATCCAACATCTTGCAATAAGCAAAGGTGACTCACTTTCAGAGCACTATTTGCAGTGAGAAAAGTAAAAAAAAAAAAAAAGGAAATCTGCTTAATAATCTGCTTAATACATACTTGTACTTACAGTGTACCAGAGAAGAGTCAAAGCCATAAAATTAGACTTCAAACTTTGCCAAGGACAGAGGGAGCTCACAGCCACTGTTGAAAATGAGAAATATTTAATTATGCAGAAACTAATTAATATTAGAATTACAGCCTTTTCCTTATGTAGGTCTTAATCCACACTTTGTCCACCTCTTACTCTGAAGCTCTTGCTCAAACAAACACGTACAAGCTCTCCTTAAAATTTCATATTCCGAGAGGATCTTTATACCGTGACCTTATTCTGGTTATTACTCCACGGTTTTACCGTCCCGTTTGTTCCTGAGCAAAAAGCATTTTAAATTCCAGAGCAGCTTCACAAACTTCCCATGTGGCTGGCAGCGAACTCCTGGCTTCCCAAAGGCTTTTTCTGATATGTGGTGCCACGGGAGCCAGAGACGTACCCCTTCAGAAGTGGGAATGGAGACAGCCCCTCTGAAATTGGCTGTCAGGGGCACACTCCTCACTCTGTGCCCAGGAAAGCGGGCACTGAGGGGAAGCACAAAGCACAGAGCCCTCTCATGTTGCTCAAAGGCGTGTGGACGGCAGCAGAGCAGAGGTCTTGCAGGTTTCTACGCGGTTCCTAAAAGTGGCAGGAAGTGGAGGTTCAGCAGAAAGACAGCTGCCCATCTGGGGTCGTTACCCAAATGCGCACGGCCCCAGGTTTATTTTATTTTTTATAAATCACGCCTGAAGTTGACACGTATGTTAGTATCTAAATGCCTTAGTGTGGAGGGATAGAATGTAAGAAAATAAAGATATAGTGCAGAAGGCAGTCTCACCCCTGAGGAGCTGCAGCTGTACCAATCAGCAAAGATTGGGAACAGGCCTGAAATGAACAGGCCACAGCTGAGTCCAATAAGGACGAGTGCTGCAAAAGAGTGGGTGAGCTGGGTGAGGGGAGAGATGGAGTTTGTTGGTTGTGGAGTGGTGAAGAAGCTGGCAGTGTTGTGAGGAGATGCCCACAAGAAACCACCAAGAAGGCATGGGAACCTTTGCAATAAGATGTCAATGCCTTAGTTAGCAGTCTCAGTTTCAAAGAGAAAAAATTCTATGGATGCAGCAGATCTTCACTAAATTATCCGAGCAACCAGTTCAGGGCTGGAAACAGCCACAGCTCTATACACCAGTTTCTGTGTGTCTATAATTTAAAGGTACCTAATGCACTCCATTTTAAACTTCTATTTTCAGTTGTTTCCAGCTTTGCCTGACTCCCAGACTCTGCACAGAAATTTTCTGCAGCAAAAGTCTGCCTCAGGCTTCCCTTCCTCCCCTTTTGTTTTCTGAGTTTCAGTTAAAACTGCTTAGCTATTTCTGAGAACAAAGAACTTGGAGAAAAACATGTTGTTTTGTCTATTGTTTAAAAAAAATATATCCTGACTGAATCTCTACCGTATCCTTCTTTTGAGCGGGATGTAAAAGGTCACATAAAAAATCACCCTCACACTAGGGACAGGGCTCTTACATCCCTGTGAAAAGCTGCCCAAATTTGGCAAAGTTAAGAGCCTCCCAGGGATTCTGGTTCGTATGCATCAGGAGAGACTTCAGAGATTAACTTTTATATTTTCCCAAGATTCAGCTGCCACTTAAACGCTCTAATCCTTTCCCTGTTCTTCTTGCTCCCGTCTGCCTGAGCTGCCCCGTGGCCATGCCCGTGGCCTGAGAGCGAACTCCCCATGTTTCTCACCTATCCCCACCTGGGCACCCCGCGAGCCCTTAGGGAAGGGGCTTCAAATCTCTGCTGTGCCCCTTAGCTCAGCCTTTCAGGGCCAGAAAATGAAATAAAAGGCGGAGAAGAGCTGCGGGACGTGAAAGCGAAAGAGCAAAGCACCAAGAGACAGCTAGGTGAGCTAAGGCAGCGGTCAAAAAGGAGCAGGAAAGGTCTGCAAAAGAGGAAGGTGTAAGGAAGACAGTGGTACAGCCAAAATTTAGGAGTCCTGCATTGTTTGAAACAAGTGGAGCGATTAGCAAAGTGGGCATCACGTTGCTGGCTGTGCCACTGGCATCAGTGATGTTCTGGTCTACAGTCTGAAGATTCAAAATTGCTTTAAACAATCAAACTCCATGGGTTTAAACTTCCTTTTTATCCCCCCTTTTTTTTTTTTTTTTCAATAGAAGAGCTAGGTTAAAAATATATGTGATGAAAAGCCAGGTATGCTGGTATTCCACACAGGAAATACCAGAATTATTGTATTTGCATACAACCTCCATTTACTTCCCTTATGAATACAAATCATTACACTGCTTTTAGCTTTTAATAACGCAATCACCTGTCTAATTCACTGCATGAGAGAAACTACCTTGGGAAAAAACTTTATGGTGGAAAAGGCTAGCATCTATAGCATTTATATTTTGTACTCTGCAAGAGATGTAAATTGATTAACACAAGGTACCACAACAGAAAGACAAGGATACTTTGACCGGAAAACTATCCCGTTTTGCCACTGAAAAATAAATAGGATCCTATCTCTTTTATTCCTTTGTACAGTTACTAACTGTGTGCTCTTTGTTTGTGAATTCCTGATGCAAGGCACCTGGGGTCAGGTTGGCGAAGGTGCCAAATACTCCCACCTGAAATGAATAGGAACACTGCTTTCAGCATATAAAGAACCAGGAGACACCAGACGTTAAGCAAAAAAGAAAGGAGTTGTGAAATGTTATCTGCCTGAAGTGGAAAGGCCCTGTTGAAAGCTGCAGTGCCGGTGGTTTAGCTTTCTCTTTCTGAGATGGGATGAATCCCTCCTTCTCATGAGGATTTTGAGGTACTGAATTGATCTTTCTTTGTGAATGACTTGCATCCCTAGGTAAGCACACCGTGGGGAGGAAGGAAACAACACATGGGTTTGCATCATTTCTGGTGTTTGAAGGTGCTGGCTGGTATAAGGCCTAAAACTGAAGAAATGGGATGTTTCATAGCTGAACGAGCCCTTGTTCCATTGCTGGACTAATGGTAGCAGTTCTTGCTTTAGGGCTATGCTACAGCATCCTTTTAGTAGGGGAGCATCAGTCTTGGGTTTTTACACAAGAATTGTTCTTAACTGTTACCTTGGCATTTTCTAATTCTCATCTCTTCATTCTGCTACTCCTCATATTCTTTTACCACAGAGTCTTGCTGAATCCTCATTGAGTGTCTGAGTCCATGGGAGATATCATGCATGGTGATGGTCAGGATATTTTTCAAAACAGTTGTTATAGGGTTTGCCCCTTGCAATAAAATCAAAATTGGGCATGGCTGTTTCTCTACCTGGGTACCAGGTGCCCACAAAACTGGAAATTTTCATAAATTCATCAATAAATACAGATAATTATTGGCAAATAGCCTAGAGCCACCCCAGTTGCTTGGGCTCTGATCTTCTTGCATGTTAGGTAGGGTCAAGCTTGGGTAAATAAATAACTGTGGATCCCCTGGGACAATCTTGGGAGATCCAGGCTGCACTGGTGGCTACTCAGTAGGTGGCATTATATCCCTAAAGATGGTGCCAAGACCGACCCCTTGCAAGATATTCTCTAAAAAAAATCTTTCACACACAATCCTTATCTTTGGCCCTCATTTGTACCTGCAGTTAAGCACTCCCACCCCATTTCCTTTCTGCAGAGGACACAAATTGAACCGTGATTTTCAGTGTTGCCAACGAGTCCTCAGAGTTCCTCAAATCCCAATCCCCTTTCTGCCCTATCAGAGGCCTATATTTTGGTAATTGTTTCAGCCTGTGTGTGTGCCAACCCTTAATCATTCATAAAACTCTTGACTCTGGGTATTAGTAGCTAAATTTCCTCAGCTGAGGAGTCTGTGAGACTTGCAGGTACCAGTCTTGATTCTGCACAGAAGAGCCTGAAAATACTGAAGGACAGGGACCACATTGCCTGCTGAGCTCACAGCTGAGGGCTCCACATGCTGGTAGGGTTCAAAAAGAATTGGAGAGATGCAAACAAAAGTAATCTGTAATGTTTCTTGGAAAAGAGGCTTTGAAGGTGAGGTTTAGTTGGCGACAATATGGACACTTAAGGTGTATACCCATTACTGCAGCATTTAAAAGAAATGCAGGTTAGAAATGGTCTTCTGTAACAGTAAGCCAAACCTTGGCAAAAAGGGCAAAGCTACACCCAGATCCCATAGAGACTCACAGAGCTTTTTAACTCCACTTTCTGTGTGTGTTCCCGCTGACCTCCAAGGTGCAGGTTTCATTGCAAGTGGGTGGACAGAGCCATTGTTTCTTAACTGACCTTTGGAAATAGGATTATTTCTTAAACCTCTGAAGTACTTTGGCAAGCTATGCCCAGAGTGGTTTCTGTGGGGACAATAAGCCACACTGCATTTTAAGTTTCCTGCTCCATGCCTTTTTCTCCTTACACATGGCTTCTCCTCTTTAGGACTTGACAGGGAGGGTTTGAACGTAAGCGATCGCTTTTTATTTATGGACGTCCTTTTGTTTTGTTTTTCAAAGAGTGTGTGTACAGAGAATGCCCAGCATGACAAAGGATACAATAATTGTGAAAGAGAAACTTGATGCCAGTCCCTAGACTGGCCAGGCTCTGCAGGTGAGGCCCTGGTGCCATGACAGTGATTACTTTGTTGGGATGGGAACTGTAGTTTGTGGAATTTGGCCTTAGAAAGAACAAGCTGCCTGTATTTTGATATCCTCCAAGGGAAGGAAGGGGGGAGTGGCAGGAGATGGCAATGTGCCCAAAAAAGCCATTTAGAAAACTGGCAAGGTTTTAATTTTTTTCCTATGAAAATCTCACCAGTTGCTGTGTTAGTCTTTGAACCACATTCTCACCGACACTGTTGCTTCTCCTACTCCAGAGTCAGTTTATTCAGTTGGTTATGAATGACTTTCAGCTGCTCTGTAAATTGTTATTGTCCAGGCTCCATTGTAACAAGAGGTCACTTGCAGTTTCTATTATAAACCCAGGTTTCCAGGTGTTTATTGTAACTTGGCAGTTTTCAAATCTGGGTTAAAAATTGGTACACTTTTTTTTTATTTTTGAAGGCCAGATGGGCTTTTTATCCTTTCTCTTCTTCTTTTCCCCACCTAAATTTTAACCTTTTAGGAGCTGAATAAAATCTCTATCAGGTGAAATGTTAAAAAAAATAGCATTGGCAAAGAAATCAATTTCTCTAACAGCACTAGCATCTTGAGAGTGATCTTTGCGAAATACTCTTCATCAGCCACAGTTTAGTATTTTCATATGTTTTCTGTATTCTGCTGATGAGGGTGCCTTCATTTTGTGCAATTCCTACATGGCCCCAATCCAACATCAGTTGCCCAAAGTCTCAGTGATTTCAGTGGGACTTCATGGAGTTTTTCCTTTGATCGGAGCTTTAAAAAAGGGTCATAATTTATTTGCCAAATACCTTTTAAGGGGATTGTGCTAAAATTAGTGCTCATCGCTAAAGAGCAAAGACAAAGAATTTCAGTGCAAAAAGGTAAACCTATTCACTAAGTTCTGATGACAAGATCCAAGATGATTACTGGTTTTAAAATGGAAAAAAAACCAAGACAACAAAAGTAAAATTTCTTATTAGAACCTTCTTGATTGCTCTTCAGATACTGAACAACTGAATTTCCATATTCTGTGTTAGAATAATACTTGAAACTGCTAATAGAAGGTCAATAAAAAAGTTGCAACAATTACATTTATCTTTCTTAGATTAAATTTAGGAGATTTATTGAAATTGTACTCTAAATTTATGTTGCCAGGAAAAAAAAAAATCACTGAAATACCTCCATCGCCTCTTGGTTTCAAAATGTGCTGGTTGAATGGATTATCTTTCCTTTCTTTTTTATTTTTTTTTAATTTTAATTCTTCAACCTCTAAACGATCTTGCTCTACTTCCGATAATGCTCTTCAGTGACTCCTATGCTGCAGTCTGGAGTCTGATACAAGATACATGACTCTATTTATCACTCAGTGTTCTGTATAATCTGTTACAAGCACAAGAGCTAGTTTTACATGGGTGCACTTTTTCATAAAAAAAAAGAGGCTTGCTTTCACGACTGGTGGTATCAGTGAGTAGTTCCTTTCCCAAGCCCTTACTTGGCAGAGTAAGGGTGAGAGGTGCGTAAAATCCATTGGCTCAGTAGCCAGCACGAGGAAATGCCACTGCTGTATTGATTTAACGTTGCTGCCTCGCCACCCTTGCTCGTGTGAGTAATTCTCATTTGGAAAACCAGTCCCACTGACCTCACTGGGATGGCTTACCTCGGGACAAGCAGGATTGGACCCCAAAATCAATACAGCTGCTGCCTGCGACGGCGCTTTCACAGCTCCAAATCCCAGTGATGTCACTCGCTCGTCAAGCGCTGGGGCTGAGCTGTCACCCCGGCTTCCTCAAGCAGGCCCACTTGAAGTTGAAGGATTAGGCACATCATCAACTCCGAAGGGTCTGCACTTTTATTTATTTATTTTGTGTAAACTGACAACAGCCATCTCTGGATGCATCCCCGCTATCTTGCCTGTCTCCCTTATCCAATGTAACAGCAAAACCCAAACCGTTTGGCATCCGAATCTTTCCCTGAGTCCTCCCCCCGGCCCTGAAGTGATTCCTTGTGGGTGACTGGGAGGAGGAGGGCAGGGTCCCTGCGAAAGGGGAATGCAGTGAGAGTGCTGGAAAGGAGCCTGCGTGCTGCTCTGGGACAGGGAGCTCCAGGCAGGAGAGGGAGAGGCAGGGGACCCAGCAACTGCAGGGGATGGGAGGTGCTATCAAATTCAGGATGTGCTCTCTCCCAAACTTTTTTGTTTGTCTGATGGCCTTGGGCTTTTTCTACTGTAGCTTTCAAATCTCTGGCAAACA